>OY992878.1:44530235-44549957 GCA_963921405.1 Cepaea hortensis | reverse complement strand
TCCCTCCTCCATCCTCCTCCTCCTTCCTCCTCCTCCCTCTTCCTCCCCCTCCTCCCTCTCCCTCCTCTTCCTCCTCCATCCTCCTCCTCCCTCTTCCTCCTTCTTCCTCCTCCTTCTTCCTCCTCCTCCTACCTCCTCCCTCCTCCTCCTCCTCCCTCTACCTCCTCCCTCCTCCTCTCCACTCCTCCTCCTACCCTCTTCCTCTTCCCCTCCCCCTCCTCCCTCTCCCTCTTCCTCCTACCTCCATCCTCCTCCTCCTTCTCCCTCCCCCCTCCCTTCTCCCTCCTCCTCCCTCCTCCTCATCCCTCCTCCTCCCTTTTCCTCCTCCCTCCTCCTCCTCCTCTCTCCTCCTCCCTCCTCCCTTTTCCTCTCTCTACATCCTCCGTCTACCTCCTCCCTACTCCTCCCTCCTCCTCCTTCCTCCATATCCCTCTTCCTCCTCCTCCCTCCTCATCATTCCTCCTCCTCCCCCTCCTCCCTCCTCCTTCTCCCTCCTCCTTCTATCTCTTCCTCCCTCCTCCTTCTCTCTCTACCTCCTCCCTCCTCCTCATCTCTCCTCCTCCTCCTCCCTCTCCATCCTCCCTCCTCCTCCTCTCCCTCCTCCTCCTGCGTTCTCCTCCTCCCTCCTCCCTCCTCCTCATTCTCCCTCCTCCTCCCTCTTCCTCCTCCCTCCTCCTCCCCCTCCTCGCTCTTCCTCCTCCTTCCTCCTTCACCCTCCTCCTCCCTCCTCCTCCTTCCTCCTCCTTCCTCCTCCCTCCTACTTCCTCCTCATCCCTCTTCCTCCTCCTCTCTCCTCCTCCCTCCTCCTCCTTCTCCTCTTTCCCCCCTCCTCCTCTTAATCCCTCCTCCTCCCTCCTCCTCCCTCCTATTCTTCCCTACTCCTCCTCCCTCCTCCTCCTCTCTCCGCATATCTCTTCCTCCCTCATCCTGCCTCCTCCACTCTCTTCCTCCTCCCTCCTCCTCCCTGTTCCTCCTCCTCCCTCCTCCTACCTCGTCGCCCTCCTCCTTCCTCCTTATCACTCCTCTTCCTTCCTCCTTCGCCCTCCTCCTCCCTCCTCCTCCTCCTCCCCCTCCTCCCCCTCATCCCTCCTCCTCCCTCCTCCTTCTTCTTCCTCCCTCCTCCTCATCCCTCCTCCCTCCTCCTCCCTCTCCTCCTAATCCCTCCTCCTCCTCTCTCCTCCCCCCTCCTCCTCCTCCCTCTACCTCCTCAATCCTCCCTCCTCCTCCCTTCACATTCCTCCTTGTCCTCCCTCCTCATCCTCCCTTCTCCTCATCTCTCCTCCTCCTCCCTCCTCCTCTCTCCTCCTCCCTCCTCCTCCCTCTACCTCCTCCCTCCTCCTCCATTCACATTCCTCCTCCTCCCTCTTCCTCCTCCTCCCTCCTCATCCTCCCTCCTCCTCCTCCCCCTCCTCCTCTCCCTTCATCTCTTCCCTCCTCCTCCTCCCCCTCCTTCTCCTCCCTCCTCCTTCTCCCTCTTCCTCACTCTTCCTTCTCCCTCCGCCTCCTCCCTCCTCCTACTCTCTCCTACTCCTCCCTCTCCCTCCTCCTCCCTCTCGTCCTCCTCCTCCTCCCTCCTCCTCCTGCGTTCTCCTCCTCCCTTCTTCTCCCTCCTCCTCCCTCTTCCTCATTCCTTCTCCCCCCTCCTCCTCCACACTACTCCTCCCTCCTCCTAATCCCTCCTCCTCCCTCATATACCTCCCTACTCCTCCCTACTCCTCCTCCTCCCTCCTCCTCCCTCCTCTTCCCTCCTCAACCTCCCTCTTTCTCCTCCCTCCTCCATTTACACAAGACAGACAGACAGACAGACAGACAGATAGTCGGGAACGGGTTCTTATATGACTACTTATATGATTTAAATGAGATGCTCCCAACCAGGAGTTGGGCGATGCCGGGCCGGGTCAGACAGACAGACAGATAGATAGTCGGGAACGGGAACTTATATGACTACTTATATGAATTAAATGAGATGCTCCCCATCAGGGTCTGGGCGAAGCCGGGCCGGGTCAGACAGACAGACAGGCAGATAGATAGTCGGGAACGGGAACGGGAGCTTATATGACTACTTATATAAATTATATGAATTAAATGAGATGCTCCCCACCAGGGACTGGGCGAAGCCGGGCCGGGTATGCTAGTATATATATATAAGGCAATGTCTGTTTGTATGTCCTTTATGCGTTCGCGAACGGTTCCTCCGATTGAGATGAAATTTTCTAAACGTCTTCTTCTCATTCCAGTGCTGCCAACTGTCATAGATTGTTAGTGTACAAACAGTTATTTACTTAACATTATTTAATATCTTAATTTACATTATAATGTATATATAGCAAGGGGACATAACTTCTAATAGCATTGCTATATATGTAAAATTGTTGCATATTTCTCAAACCTTTTCGGTACAGTTATCTACAGGCATATGCGTTATAATCCTCCTCCTCCCCCTCCTCCTCCCCATCCCACTCCTCGTCCCCCTCCTTCTCCCCCTCCCCTCCCCTCCTCCTCCCCTCCTCCTCCCCTTCGTGTCCCGTCCTCCTTCCTCTCCTCCTCCCTGTCCCTCATCCTCCTCCTCCCCTCCTCCTCCCCCTCCTCCTCCCCTCCTCCTCCCCTTCTCCTCCTCCCCCTCATGCTCCTCCTCCCCCTCCTCCCTCCTCCTCCTCTGTCCTTCCCCTCTCCCGCCTCCTCCCCCTCCTCCCTCATCCCCTCCTCCTCATCCCCTCCTCCTCCCCCTCCTCCTCCCTCCTCCGTCCTCCCCCTTCTCCCCATCCTACGCCCCCTCCTCCTCCTCTTCCCCCTCCTCCTCCCCTCCCCCTCCTCCTCCCTCCTCCTCCCCCTCCTCCTCTCCCTCCTTCTCCTCTCCCCTCCTCCCCCTCCTCCTCCTCATCCCCTCCCTCTTCCTTCCTCCTCCGTCTTCCTCCCCTCCTCCTCGTCCTCCTCCTCGTCCTTCTCCTCCTCCCCCTCCTCCTCCCCTCCTCCTCCTCCCCTCCTCCTCCTCCTCCTTCCCCTCCTCCCCTTCCTCCTCCTCCTCTTTTTCTTCTGCTGCGTTATAATATATAATGATAAAATCTTTAAGGCATTTTCAAAGATTTCATAAAAATAATGCATCTATTTTTAAAACATTAAAATGTTCTAACTCATCTTTTTATTTCTCTTCGACATCTATACAGTCATCCCAGCATTTATTGCGTTTTCATGATATCTTGGTAAGTTTACGTTCAGTAGTTTCAGATTTCCCTATTTAGTTATTGGGATGAAGATTGTTCCTTTCCAATCTGTTCGCCATATTTCCAGGAACGGGAACTGGAGCTTATATGATTACCTATATGAATTAAATGAGACGCTCCCCACCAGGGACTGGGCGAAGTCGGACCGGGTCGTCTTTTTTGAGAACGGGAACGAGAGCAGGGGCCGAATATGAATTAAATGAGACGCTCACCACAAGGAGCTGGGCGAAGCCGGGCCGGGTCGTCTAGTGTGTATATATATATATATATATATATATATATATATATATATATATATATATATATATATATATATATATATATATATATATATATATATCTTATATATAAAAGGCGATCTCCGTCTGTCTGTATGTCCGTATGTCCTTTATGCGCTCGCGAACGGCCCATCCGATTGAGATGAAATTTTCTACACGTCTTCCTTTCATTGCAGCGCAGCCCACTGTCATATTTTTTTAGTGTGAAATCGGCTGCTTACCCAATATTATTTAATTTTCAATTTTTCATTGTAATTTCTATACAGCGAGGGGACTTAACTCTGTAAAAGTTATTTTAAGGGGCATAACTTTTCTGTATAACTTATAGTCATATTGTTGCATCGTTTTCAAAGATTTGTAAACTCTTAGTCCATAGTTATATACCGGCATATGAGTTATAATAAATAATGATACAATCTTTAAGGCATTTTCAAAGTTTTCATAAAAATAATGCATAATGCATAACATTGTAACTCATCTTTTTATGCTTACAAAATAAATAAATAATAGTTACCTTATCTCTATCAAGTTTGAAGATTTTATATTTCTTTACACTGTCGCCAACTCTAAGAAGACATAGAACAACTTCAGCCATTATTAAATCTACAGGCATATGCGTTATATTCCTCCTCCTCCTCCTCTCCCCTCCTCCACCTCCTACCCTCTTCCCCTCCCCCTCCTCCCTCTCCCTCCTCCTCTTCCCTCTTTCTCCTCCTCCTCCCTCTTCCTCCTCCTTCCTCCTCCTCTTTCCTCCTCCTCCCTCTTCCTCCTCCTGCCTCCTCGCCCTCCTCCTAATCACTCCTCTTCCTTCCTCCTCCCTTCTCCTCCTCTCTTCTCCTCCTCTCTCCTCCTACTCCCTCCTCCTCCTCCCTCCTCCTCCCTCCTCCTACGTCCTCCCCCTCCTCCCTCCTCCTTCTCCTCCCTCCTCCTCCTCCCTCCTCCTCCCTCTCATACTCCCTCTTCCTCCCTCTCCTCCTCCTCCCTCCTCTTCATCCCTTCTCCTCCTCCCTTCTCCTCCTCCCTCCTCATCCTCTCTCCTCCTCCCTACTCCTCCTCCCTCTACCTCCTTCCTCCTCCTCCCTCCTCCTCCTCCCTCCACATCCCTCCTTCTCCTCCCTCTTCATCCTCCCTCCTCCTCCTCCCCCTTCTTCTCCTCCCTCCTCCTTCTCCCTCCTCCTCCTCCCTCCTCCTCCTCCATCTCCATCCTCCTCCCTCTCCTCCTCCCTCCTCCTCCTCCTGCGTTCTTCTCCTCCCTCCTTCTCCCTCCTCCTCCTCATTCTCCTTCCTCCTCCCTCTTCCTCCTCCCTCTTCCTCCTCCCTCCTCCCCCTCCTCCTCCCTCCTCCTCCCTCTTCTTCCTCCAACTCCTCCTCCCTTCCTCCTCCCACATCCTCCTGCCTCCTCCTCCTCCCTCATCCTCCTCCTTCTCCCTCCTCCTCCCTCCTCCTCCCTCCTCCTCCATCTCCCTCCTCCTCCATCTCCCTCCTCCTCCCTCTCCTCCTCCCTCCTCCTGCGTTCTTCTCCTCCCTCCTTCTCCCTCCTCCTCCTCCTTCTCCTTCCTCCTCCCTCTTCCTCCTCCCTCCTCCCCCCTCCTCCCTCCTCCTCCCTCTTCCTCCTCCCCCTCCTCCTCCCCTCCTCCTCCCACCTCCTCCTGCCTCCTCCTACTCCCTCATCCTCCTCCTTCCTCCTCCTCCCTCCTCCTCCCTCCTCCTCCCTCCTCCTCCTAATCCCTCCTCCTCCCTACTACTCCTCCTCCTTCCTCCTCCCTCCTCCTCCTCCATCTCCATCCTCCTCCCTCTCCTCCTCCCTCCTCCTCCTGCGTTCTTCTCCTCCCTCCTTCTCCCTCCTCCTCCTCATTCTTCTTCCTCCTCCCTCTTCCTCCTCCCTCTTCCTCCTCCCTCCTCCCCCTCCTCCCTCCTCCTCCCTCTTCTTCCTCCAACTCCTCCTCCCTTCCTCCTCCCACATCCTCCTGCCTCCTCCTCCTCCCTCATCCTCCTCCTTCTCCCTCCTCCTCCCTCCTCCTCCCTCCTCCTCCATCTCCCTCCTCCTCCATCTCTCTCCTCCTCGATCTCCCTCCTCCTCCATCTCCCTCCTCCTCCCTCTCCTCCTCCCTCCTCCTCCTGCGTTCTTCTCCTCCCTCCTTCTCCCTCCTCCTCCTCCTTCTCCTTCCTCCTCCCTCTTCCTCCTCCTTCCTCCCCCCTCCTCCCTCCTCCTCCCTCTTCCTCCTCCCCCTCCTCCTCCCCTCCTCCTCCCACCTCCTCCTGCCTCCTCCTCCTCCCTCATCCTCCTCCTTCCTCCTCCTCCCTCCTCCTCCCTCCTCCTCTCTTCCTCCTCCTAATCCCTCCTCCTCCCTACTACTCCTCCTTCCTCCTCCCTCCTCTTCCCTCCCCCTCCTCTCTCCGCCTATCTCTTCCTCCCTCCTACTCCTCCCTCCTCCTCTCTCCTCCACCTCCCTCTTCCTCCTCCCAGCTCCTACTCCTCCTTTTTCTTCTTCTTCTGCTGCTGCTGCCGCTGCTCCATTTACCCAAGTTAATTGTTGGGGAAGATGTAAAGATCTTTCAAGTGCTCTTTCTAATGCTTTTTGTAAGTTGGTCTTCGTTTATCTAAGGTTGTTCTAACTGCAACCAATAAATGATTAGACAGACAGACTGACAGACAGACAGACAGACAGACAGACAGACAGACGGGAACGGGAACTTATATGACTACTTATATGAATTAAATGAGATGCTTCCCATCAGTGTGACTGGGCGAAGCCGGGCCGTGTCAGCTAGTATATATATATATATATATATATATATATATATATATATATATATATATATATATATATATATATAGCGTTGTTTGTGCCCTGTCCCTCCACAAATCAACACTGTTCCACACTAATTCCTGGTTTAGTCTTGTTTCTTATTCTTTTTATAATTATTATCAGGAACAGCGTTTTCATGTGACTCAAGCGATTTATTGTGCGATGCTCTTCTCATTCTAAAGCGCCTGGATTTTTATGTAGAGCTATAAAAATTGATTTTAATAGATCGCTAGGAATGTACCCACTAGTGTAGATGTCATTTAGGAATGTTGTCAATATTTCGATTCCAAAATCACCTAGAGCCTCAACTTCTTCCAATGTAATGTTGTCTCTACCGAGTGCCTTTCCTTTCTTCATGACATATAGTGCAAATATATAGTGCAAATATATAGTGCAAATATATAGTGCAAATATATAGTGCAAATATATAGTGCAAATATGGTAAATGGATGCACGGGCCAAGACAAATTTGAGTACCACTGAGTTAAAGTACGAGGGTAAGTTAATAAGCAAGTCACAAATGGCTGTAGGAAGATAACTAACTATGATAACAAGTTGAAACCAGTTTATTTTTATACATACATTGTCCCTGTGTTTCTCAACATAATTTTCACCAACATTGATGCACTTATCCCATCGTTTTATCAGTCCTCCCAACCCGGCTGCATAGAACTGAGTGCGTTGTTTTCATTTACCGGCCATCCCACAGAACTGTGTGACTTACTTATTGACTCGCCCTCGTAGCTTTTTTCTATCCAGCTATGCACCGCTTTACGGGACAAACATTTGTCAGCATAAACACTGAAAACGCACCATGGCGGGAGACATTTCGCGAATGACGCCGAAGTTGAATGTGAAGTGAAAACGTGGTTTAGAAAACAGAGCACGCAGTTCTATGCGGCCGGTTAGGGATGATTGATGAAACGATGGGATATGTGCATCAATGTTGGTGGAAATTATGTTGAGAAATAAAGGGACAATGCATGTACAAAAATAAACTGGATTCAAGTTGTTATCATATTTAGTTATTTTTCTACAGCCATTAATGACTTACTTATTAACTTACCCTCGTAACAAACGCCTGTGACTGAAAGGATATTTTTTAAACACGTTTAAAAAGCACGAGGAACGACTTCTTTTAACCGGGTTTTACCCCACATGGCTTGGTCTCTTTCCGCAGGGCGGCCTGCCGCCTACGCTTGCTCTTTTGCCATCCAGTTTTCGGCTGTCCCGAAGATTTCAAATTTACTTCCCCATTAACAGTTTTACTTGTCTCAGGACATTTATAAACATAAATAAATTGAATTATACAATAAAAATTACACAAACACTTTCATGCCACATGAAGTAGCATGTGGCATTTTCTACACGCCACTTCATGTGAGGTGTATATATAGTGGAAATCCACTTTATGTCATTTGTCAACATATCAAGAATAATACATCTTCACAACATTCATATTTACATTTCAATATTTGAAGAAGAAAAAAAAAGCAAACGATCAGACCATAAGAACAGTCAAAAGTGATAATGCCCGACAAAAGCAATGCCAGCAGGCGATTATGTTTCTCCACAGATCTCGGTCTTTGGTGTTCTGGATCAATGCTGCTGATGATATTCCTCCATGACACCGCCTCAATTCATCCAGCATCATTTCTCTTGATCTGAGTCTGCCTCTCTTCCCTTCGATCTTTCCAGTCGTCACGATGTTCTCCAATGCCTCTATTCTCATCACATGAACAACGAAAGCTGTTTGTTCTCTTGCTTATTGTTGTATATATTATTATAGTTTCACAAGCCTCTTTCAGGCAATCGTCGTTAGTTACTCTGTTACTCTGGCTAAACTTGATAAATGAGAGCAAATGCATTGTCATAATTGTAACAACACTCAGGATCTGTTTACACTACGCAATTTACTTTACTTGTCCCACTGCAGATAACCAGCGGGGCAAGGGTGGGATCCCGGCTTGGTCCTTCAACAAGCCTTTCGCCGGCGCTGACTTCTGAGCCCATAACCTGCAACAGCGAGGCTACTATATCCCAGGCTTCCGTCCACGACAGCACTTCCCTTAGTTGCTGCTATTGCTTGATGGTTGGTGATCAAGTCAGGAGCTGACTCGTTTCGGCTATCTTTCCCCTCCAAGCCCGGTTCGTTAGCCTACAGAACTGCACAAAATGTGAATGTGCCGTCCTGGCTCTATAGATCCCTCTATTTGTCTGATGATGCCTGCAGGCTTGACCGAGACAAGGAGTTTGAGTATGCCGTACCCTAAGCCCCTGCTCCAGACAGTCCCAGACCATAAACCAATACCGTGAACGAAAGCCTGGGCTATAGCATTCTATAAACATTTCTGCAGGCCAAGACAGTGGACAGGGCATCCCATGTCTACTGTATATGCCCAGGAGTCAGACAACCGGTATCTATCAGCAGCCAAAGTAACCAAGTCACGGGGGCGGGGACTGTGAGATCATACTCTCATTTAATTTGGAATGTGATGCATTGACAGTGCTTCCGCTAGAAATTATCCCTGTCTGTCAGGCATTCATCTGTCTGGCAGCCTCGTGCATGTGCCTTCACTAATGATTGTTGGTAACTGATATCCATTAGCAAAGGTAAGGTCATAGACTACCTGCCTTTCGCTGGCCCGCTGGTAGAGTACCGGTTTAGCCATAGAAACAAATAAACGGGAAACCAAGGTAGTAAGACTGAATCTTGAGAGCACCCGACAGATAATTGTTGGTTATGTTTTCAAGTAGGCGACTGCCGTGAGATTGGTTTCTGGAGAATTAGGATGCTCTCTTTAATGCCATGCTTGTGTTTGCTTTCCAGTGATATTTTAAATGATAACGGTCCTACTAGGTATATAGGGCACAGCCCTTTATATATACTGGGTATATGGTGCTAGACTGACGTGTTTATAGACCAATAGGCACACATTAATAACGTGATAAATATAACGAAGGTGACTAATTATAGCTACGGGTAAATATTGAAATGTGTCAACTATTGGAAATAACATCATTATGATAACATCAGATGGAATATTTACAGCAGAGATTAAAAGCAGAATATGGCAAGCAAAAGCCGCATTTCAGAAAATAAAATGAAGAGTATCTTTGCAATAAGGCACTGTCACAGAATGTAAGAAAGATCGTGCTGAAATGCTATTTAGATGGCAGTGAATCTCGGAATGTAAATGAACAAATTAAGAAGAAGCAACAGAGATGTGGTTCCTGTGACGAATGTTGCGAATTCCTTGGGACTGCCAGAGTAACTAACAATGATAGCCTGAAAAAGTCTAATGAAACTACAACATTATATACACCAATAAGAAAGAGGCAAACATCTTTCTTTGGTCATGTGATGAGAAGAGACACATTGGAGAACATCGTGACGACTGGAAAGACCGAAAGGGAAGAGAGGCAGAGGCAGACCAAGAGAAATTATGCTGGATGGATTGAGACGGTGGTATTGAGGAATATCATCAGCAGAATTGATCCAGAAAACCAAAGACCGAGATCTGTGGAGAGCCATGAACGCCTACGCCAACTGGCAGGGTACTTACTGAAGATGATGATAATTGGCAATAAATTGTACATTGTTTTGAGTAAAACAGAATATTGGGTTATGCGTATATAAATCACCACACATCAGATGAAACCGTGAGAATATTGTTTATGTATATACAAATCCTTCTTATGTATATACAAATCCTTATGTATATACAAATCCTTGAACAAGTCCTTCAAGAAACAAATGAAGATCGTAAACTGATTAGAGACAATAGACGTAGACAGTCAAAATGTTTTGGGCATGTTATGAGAAGAAATGATTTGGAGAACTTGGTGACAACTGGTAAGATCGAGGAAAACAGACCAAGGAGAAGACCTAGAAGCAAGTACCTGGATGGCTTGTCCTTGTGGCATGGTCGAGACAGAAGCGCGGAGCTGATCCACGACTCTGGTGATCGAATGAGATGCCAGAACATGACCGCCCACGCTTACCGGCATGGCACATGATGGATAGATATACAAATCACCACATATCTGGTCAAACAGTGAGAATATTGGTGATATATATTGGTGATATGTATATAAATCACCACACGTCAGGTCAAACAGTGAGAGTATTGGTTATGTGTTTATAAATCACCACACATCAGGTCAAACAATGAACATATTGTTTATGTGTATATAAATCACCATACACCAGGTCACACAGTGAACATATTGGTTATGTGTATATAAATCACCACACATTAGGCCAAACAGTGAAAACTATATATGTTCATATTCGATACACACGACATGGTACTGTTAATTTGAAAATTGATGTGTCTTTGAACTGAACACAGCTGCTAGGAAAAATCAAGACAGGTAGACGCGCTACATGAAGAAAGATAAATCATCTCTTAGACGACATTTTTGTTTTTAATTATTGATACTTATTTCCAGTTTTCCATTTGAAAATACACTTTATTATGTGTGTGGTAGAGGTTGTACTGGACTTTCATTGCGATCTCCATTGCAGCCATTGCACATATGAGGCTTGATGTACTCTCCTCTTCATCTTCATTGCTAAATGATACAAGCAGTACAAGGTTGTCAGCGAACTCATCACAAAAGTCGTTGCAAAAGTGCGGTCGGCTGTACTGGGTTGGTACAAAGATCTCCATCGTAGACGTCACTGTGCAGGTGGGGCATGCTGTACTGGCTTGCAAAGAGCTCTCAATCGTGGGCGTCATTATGTATGCGGGATCGGCTGTGCTGGGTTTTGATAGCCCCTCCATCGCAGTCGTCATTATGCAGACTGCATAATATATGCATACATGTCACTGCACTATTGGAACTTGCTGTGTGGAGTTGCTACAAAGCTCTTCATCGGAGACACCGCTGTGTAGGCACAAGACGAGCCGCAGACTGTGGCTTTCGGTGCTGTAGTTATTGGCCTTCGGTGTGCATATCTGAGGACAAGTGGTGTAAATTAATAGTTGTTACATGGTTGCCAATATGTGATATGTTATTGTATTCATGGACATCGTTACTATTAAATACATATAAGCAACTCAACTCCACATTCAAGCCCCATTAAATATGTTGTTTCATCCCTTAGAGTGTTTTCAAATATCAGACCATTTCAAAATATCTCCCTTGAGTTTGAGCATCGTGAGTGGTCCAACTACTGGTTCTATAGTTTAGTCGCCGGATCAACATCACGGCACACGGGTGTAACCCATAAGTGCTCCGTTCTCCTCCTAACTCAAACCCGAGTCTGGAGAAACTCAGCTCATTGAACGAAATCCGTAGCACCGGCGAGGGTCCTGAATTACTTGGGTAGATGTTTAACTCAAAATTTTGCACGGGCAGCGCCGTTAGGCTACTCTTTTTCAATTTCCAACTGCCAAGGGATTTTTTACGTGCGCAATACTACACACAGGCGTCTGATCTCACTACCCAGAGACCCAGGGCAATTTTATTACTAGAAGTCCACATGAAAAAATCCCGGTCTTCACTGGGGCTTGAACCCGGGACCTCCAGCACTCGAGGCGGACACCATACCTCGAGTCCACCCAGGCTTCACCCCCCCCCCCCCACCCCGGTGGAACTTCACTTAGTGCTATTGAAACCACAAGATGCGTTCACCCGTCGTCTGAACTCCAGCACAATTCAGAGTATATTCCATGTGCCACCATCTTTTGCGAAGGGGTAGCGAGTCCGATTCGCAATCCTGCATACCGCATTCACAAAAAGCTGCAGACGATCTGGAAGCTACCCGTCTTGTGTTGGTTTTTAACAGTGGCATGTGCGTCGCTCGTTCAGAAAGCAGTGGCAACCTACTCAACGTAAACTTGCCTAATAAATCACAAACAGACAACGCTGGGGTTGATTGTGACGTCCTGTAAAGCACATACAACTCAATTTTTTTTTAAAATATCCTATGTAAGGAGAGCCGCTGTGGGACAATGGCTAGCACGCTTGATGTCGGTGGTAGAGATGATTGGCGCACATACATGAGATGGGTTATTGGCGCAAAGAAACGAAATAGATGATCACCCCATGAGTGCCCCTATCTACTCCCATTTCACCACATGAGTGTCACTACCTACTCTAAAGATCACCACATAATTGCCTCTTTCTACTCCTATGATTACCCCATGATTGCCCCATTCTACTCCCTTGATCACCCCATGAGTGGACCTTTCTACTCCAATGGATGACTCAAGGAGAATCTCAACAAAGGGAACGAAATTCGTAATAACGACCCAGCTCCAAATGTGTGTAAATCAGAAACAATATATGCCTATATTATTATATTATGGGTCAATTCTCTAATCTTACAATCAGGCCTGACCAACGGTTTAATCTACCTACACTTTTGTATTTCCAATGCCAAAAGATTTCCGACCTGTATATTTATGGTCCGATATTTTTCAAGGTTCTCTTATCTTACAATTAGGGCCGACCAACGGTCTACTCTACCTACACTTTTGGATTTCCAATGCCAAAAGATTTCCGACCTGTACATGTATGGTCTGATATTTTTCGAGGCTCTCTAATCTTACAATCAGGCCTGACCAACGGTCTATTCTAACTACACTTTTGGATTTCCAATGCCAAAAGATTTCCTACCTGTACATTTATGATGTGATGTTTTCAAGCATGTGCCGTGCCAATAATCACGGCAGTCATATTTCGCCATATCACACGATCACCAGAGTCGTTGATCAGCTTTGTGTTTTTGTCTCGACCATCTCATGTGGCCACGCCATCTAAATATTTACCTCGAATTCTTCCGCTGGTTCATTTCCCCTCAATCTTGCCAGTTGTCACCATGTTCTCTAATCTATTTGTTCTCATAACCTGCCCAAGACATTTTGATAGTTTACGTCTAATTTATCTATCCAGTTTATGAGTTTAAAATGTCCTTTTGTGCCTTTTCTACAAAAGAGTTGTAGCTCAGGTCAGAGTTTAGCGGGAAGTCAGTGGCCAGCATCTTTGCGTGCCGGTCCGTGGTTATGTATTGGAATACGCCTCAAGATGAGGACATTTATCATTGACTTGGGTTGTTGTAAGGGCGACCCAGTGTAAGGGTCACCGTGGCCATGTGATCAAGCCACCACCATCTTAGTGTACGAAAGTCGGTTCGTTTTCGGACTGGCGAGTTTAATTTTTGCAGAGACTCTTGGGGGTCGACACGAGTAGAGATAGTTCAAAGATCCCTGGGGGTCGACACGAGTGCAGATAGTTCAGAGATCCCTTGGGGGTCGACACGAGTGCAGATATTTCAGAGATCCCCGAGGGGTCGACACGAGTGCAGATAGTTCAGAGATCCCTTGGGGGTCGACACGAGTGCAGATATTTCAGAGATCCCTTGGGGGTCAACACGAGTGCAGATATTTCAGAGATCCCTGCGGGTCGACACGAGTGCAGATATTTCAGAGATCCCTGCGGGTCGACACGAGTGCAGATATTTCAGAGATCCCTGCGGGTCGACACGAGTGCAGATATTTCAGAGATCCCTGCGGGTCGACACGAATGCAGATATTTCAGAGATCCCTGCGGGTCGACACGAGTGCAGATATTTCAGAGATCCCTGCGGGTCGACACGAGTGCATTTTTTTCACGTCTGAAGATCATCCCTGGAGCTACGGTGTTCCCACTCTGTGCCACACTTTCTGCAGGACGTTTTGAGGAAAGCAGCGAATCGATATGGAATAAACCCCGGTGCAGTGAAGTCGAGCCTCTTGTATTTACCTCCCCCAAAAAGGTAACGGACGCAGTTCGTAATCCCGCATACCGCGTTCGAAACACAGGTGCGATTTGGCAGCAGACCACCTTGCGCTGGTTAATTTATAACATGGTATGAGTCCCGGTCGTTCAGAAAGCAATGGTAAACTACTGGACGTAAACTTGCCAAGAAATCACAAACAGCTAAAAATGCTAGGTTTGACTGTAACCTCCTGTACAGGAGATGCAACTAATTTGCTTTTCAAAATTCAGTCTAAAAATAGGTAATCCTAATAATGTGTCTCGAAGCAACCTTTCCCCTCCATTGTGTTAGTCGATCTGAATCATCATCATCAAGTGTCATGCCTACAGGTGTGGGTGATAATGGTTAGCCATCTCACACGGTCACCAGAATCTCGAATCAGGTCTGTGTTCTTGTCTCGACCATGCGATGCTGCCAAATCATTAAGGTATTTATCCCTCTGTCTTCCTCTTGCTCTTTTCCCATCACGCTTACCAGACGTCACCAAATTTGCAAGCCCATGTCTCATAACATGTCCCAAAAATCATGACTGTCTACGTCTAATATCTCTAATCAGTCTCCGTTTTTCAATAACTTGAAGGACTTTCTCATTTGATTTTCTGTCCGTCCATGATATATTTTTGCATTTTTATCAAAAATGCACATTTCCACCGCCATTAGATGTTTCTCAGCTTGTATGTTAATTGTCCATGTTTCACACACACACACACACACACACACACACACACACACACACACACACACACACACACACACACGCGCGCGCGCGCGCTCGCGCGCACACACACACAACAATATGGGTTCTATATAGCACTTCAACACTACTTCTCACTGCAATTGACAACTTTCTGTTGGTAAGTATGGTTTCCATTTTGCAGGAGGCCACCTATGTCGAGGCAATTCTTGATCCAATCCCTGCAATGCGTCTTCCAACAGATGTTACGACTGTTCGGAGATAGTTACACCGATCCATCTGTTTAAGAACATTGCCATTCACTTGGATGTTACAATGTGGTATTTCTTTCTTCTTGGAGAGACCCTGATCTGTTTTCTTGCAATTGAATTCCAAACCTAGTTTCTCACTGTGAATGCAAGGAAGAATATGTGGCCAATCTTTCCCCCACTTTCGCTGACGACGAGCTCAGGAATCTAACCTGCGATCGACCGTGCTAACGACATTACCAGAGAGATTCAACATTAACTTCGCTAGCGAACTAGCTCTAACAATGGGCGGCGGAAACTAAGTTCAGCCGGCCTGATGGCGACCACATCGCCCTTGAGTGTCAATTGTTGTATACACACTAGCGACTACCAGCATACTCAATACTATATAACCAGGCGTTGGAACAGGCCCCTGAGCATCAGTTTATTGACAATAACAACATGCAGGTAATACTTTACTGACATTCTAAAACATGCATGTAATACTTTATTGACTTTCTACACCAGATAATATTTTACATACACTTTACAACACACAGTTAATATCTTACTGACATTCCACAACATATATGTTATACTTTACTCACATTCTATAAAAAAAAACATGTAATACTTTACTGACTTTCTACAACATACAACAGGTAATATTTTACTTATACTTTACAACACACAGTTAATATCTTACTGACATTCCACATCATATATGTAATACTTTACCGACATTCTACAACATAAATGTAATACTTTACTGACATACTACAGCATACAGATAATAATGTACTGACATTCTGCAGCCTAGATATAATACTTGACTTAAATATTAAAATATACGTGCAATTCTTTACTTAGATTCTGCACTATGAAGTTAATACTTTGTTTGCATTCTACAACACAAAGATAATGCGTTACTGATATTCTAAAAATACAGGTAATATTTTACTTACATTATATAAATTACAAGTAAAACTTTACTTACATTCTAGAACACAAGGTAATACTTTACTTACATTCTACAAAATACAGGTTAGTTTACCGATATTCTACAAAATACAGGTAGTCTCTACATACATTCTACAACACACAGATAATACTGTACATACATTCTACAACATAAAGGTCAAACTTTACATACTTGTACAACATACAGGTAATACTTTAATTACATTATACAAAATATAGGTAATATTTTTTTGACATTTTACAACATACAGCTAAAACTTTACATAAATTCCGTCTACAACCGTCTACAACATACAATAATACTTTACTCACAGTCTATAATATACAGGTAATACTTTACTGACATACTACACTATATAGTTAATACTTTACTGACATTCTACAACATACAGGTAATATTTTACTGACATTCTAAAATACACAGCTAATAGTTTACTTACATTCAGCAACATATAGATAATACGTTACTTACATTCTACAACATACAAGTATCACTTCACTTACATTCTAAAAATACAGGTAATACTTTACTGACATTTTGCAACATTCAGGTAATACATTACTGACATTCTATAACATGTAGGTAATACTTTATTGACATTCTACAAAATACAAGTACTACTTTACATACATGCTACAACATATAGGTAATAACTTACATACATATTATAAAATACAGATACTGCTTTACATACATTCTACGCCATACAGACAATACTTTACTAACATTATACAAAATACAGGTAATACTTTACTGACATTCTAGAAAATACATTTAATACTATGCTGACATTCTACAACCTACATGGTATACTTTACTTGCACACTACAACGTACATATAATACGTTACTTACAATATACAACATACAGTAAATACTTGCACTTACCTGAAGCTGGTATATTCAAGTGGTAATTCCCTACAACCGGTCACTGCTGGCTTGCACACAATGACTATGTGTTTATTCCTATGTGGGTCACATATGGGTGTTCTTGTTATTTCACTTCCAATCGTCTATTCATACGTGGGTCACACACATGTTAATGGTTTTCTTGGGGGTCTTCACGGCGCCCACATAGTTCTTCTCGAGAAGTCGTTGCATTCGGCCTTAACAAGGGCCGTGCCGTTCTCTGATACAGAGAGGCGGCCGCATCAAGCGGCACCGTTAGGGGGTTTCATAAGTAGGCGGCATTTGTACAGAAAAAACATGTTAGGGGCTGCATTTCGAAGACTTGCATCACATCTACCACACGGTAATGGCCTTAACTATGATGTTTCTGAACACTGTAAATAATCCAGCAACAGTTTGCATCCAGTGAACAAACACAAGAAGGCACGGGTGGATCACATGAACGTTTGGGTCCTCCAACAATGTAACAGTGCGAGTGATTTGCCTCAAATGAATGATTTCTGTTTGACATTTTACCGCTAGAATTGTTTACATGTTTATTCACACGTGACGTCTAGCTGCGCTTTGATTTGTTGGCTCTTGTCCATCATAATTGTGATCTAAACACTACTCAGGGTTATGGAAACGTGTGTCACTGTCTACACATTTAGATCTACACATTCATGTCTAGAGGAAATCAAATAGAGGCGACTTGAGGGCACGAAGTGAAGATAATTCACGGAGAAATGAACGATCTGGGAATGACATGGTAGAAGTGGCAGGAGACTGCAACATGTGAGACTTAGCGTAAGAATCAGTATAGTACACCAGGCTTACTACATAGAGTTGAGTTCACTTAGTCAAGAATCGATATCACAGCTCTCGGGACATTGCCATAGGTGCTCCGTCGTCAACTTCAATAAGCAGCGAAGAGTCTAAAACAGTGGTTCTCAACCTGTGGGGAATAACTCTCCGGGGGGGGGGGGAATTTTAGGGTTTCCAGTGGGTGGTAAAGAGGTATGGGAGAGAGAGATTAAGATTATTTCAAGATCACGTTAATACAAGAACAGATTGCTTGATATTATTTTCCCCTTCATACTTTACGGTTCTGTATTTCCCGCCTTTCTGAAATTCGTTTTATAACGTAAGTAGACTCGCAAATCACGTTTTATTTAGACGTCTAGACTTGTTCTAATATGTGTTATTAAATGTAGCTTCCATTTTACGTATACTTTGTAGGGAGGAGGGATTTATGTGTATGAAATACGAAAGGGGGAATGACATTCTGAACATATGATGAAGGGGTGCATGGGACAAAAACGGTTGAGAACCACTGGTCTAATATTTAAGTGGCCACGAATTTAGGGAGTTCATATTGCATACTTACCATCATGCAAGCTGACACGCTGGCCAGTACGCCACTACGGATATCCCCATAAGTGCCTCAGTCTCCTCCTTGGAGCATTCAAGGGAATCTCATTACTGAGGACGAACTTCATGGCACTGGCGAAGAACCACATATGTATCTACCAGAATCGTCAGTTCTTTACACATTTTTCTGAGGGTAGGTTTTACTGAACTGAAATTTAACTTGGGCGGCAGGCTAGTCAGCTTAGTGCTTCTTGATTTCCTACAGCATAAGAACTTTTAATGGACAGGAGTTTTACTATATTTTCGCCCATATCCGAGAAGGCTTGATCGATGTTCTTATATTGCATATAGCACAACTGTATACACCATGTTGAAGACAGAGACAAACGTCACACTTCTAAAGTATAAATCTTCTACAATGTTTCAGCTTTCTCATATGCCTGTGCCAACTTTGGACTCAATATCAACTTGGAGAAGACTGTAGTTATGTACCAGCAAGCTCCAGGGATTAATCACACCGTGCCGAATATCAAGTGAATGGTCATAGACTAAATACTGTCGACACATTCACCTATTTTGGCAGCACTGTGTCACAAGCTGTCACAATTGGTGACGAAGTGAGTGCAAGAATCTCCAAGGCCAGCTTTGGCAGACTGTACAAGAATGTGTGGGACAGAAATGGAATAAGCCTGCAAACAAAGCTGAAAGTCTACAAAGCAGTTGAATTATCCAAACTGCTATATGCTTGTGAAGCCTGGACTGTTTACCAGCGACATGCTAGGAAATTAAACCACTTCCAAACAGTCTTTCTATGGAAGCTATTGAAGATTAAATAGCAAGACAAGATCCCAGACACTGGTCCTAGAAACAGCTGTCATGCCCAGTATCCACACAATACTAATGAAGAATCAGATTCACTGGGCTGGTCACTTGACTCGCATGCCAGATCACAGGCTCCCTAAACGAATTTTTTTTTTTTTTTTTTTTTTACAGAGAGCTGCGTTATGGTAAACGCTCCCAAGGCGGTCAGAAGAAGCGCTTTAAAATCACACTGAAAATCTCACTAAAATCTTTTGGAATTCATCACGACGCATGGGAGACTACTGCCAAAGACCGAACTTCGTGGCGTACATCAGTACACTAGGGTGCAGTCACTTGTGAAGAAAACAGAACTGCAAGAGCTATGAAAAATGGCTGGACAGAAAAACTACTGCTGTAGATCCTCCTTCTAGAACGTCAAGAATTCTTTGCCCAAATTGCCAAAGAATATTTCGAGCCAAAATAGGCCTTATCAGCGATCTTAGAACTCACGGCTCCATACCTTCAACTCCACTAGATGAAATGAATGGTCATCATCATTCCTGATGGACAAACAAAAACATAAATCATCCATTGTATGTGAACTTCACTATACATCATCTATGTAAAGTGTGAGAAACCATGGTTATGTCCTGCAGTAATTACTGACTTATTCTCTCCCT
>OY992878.1:44522735-44527735 GCA_963921405.1 Cepaea hortensis | reverse complement strand
CTGTTACAACTCCTGCTGCTGTATGTATGACAAAAGTCATTCTCTACTAATTTCTAAAACGTGTTATAAGATCGTGTCAGTTTCAGACATTAGCTAGAAACATAAATGTGTGTTTAAGGCACTCATCAGCCACACAACAGTGCATTGCAATGAACAAATATTTTTATAGACGGGTCAAGAATCTTTAATCAACAGAAGGCCATGTTGGTTTGCTGGAATGTAACATTTTAGTAATGATTCTGGGATGTTGTTTCATACAGAATCGCGTGACATTGTATTTTTCTATTCTTTCATTACAATCATACTGACCCCGTGGTGTTGTTTAACCTCTTCGATTGTGGATAAACTAAACACACTCTTGTATGAAAAACATTGCCACTCCACTATATTTGTGGCAATTCAATATAGAGCCTCAGTAGTTAGTGCTCACTGTTTTTGCATAGTAAGATAGCAAAGCAATCAAATACAGAGGTTCTAGGGAAACTGGCAACGGAAAGAGAATTGAAAGAAATAAAAAAGAGGCAAGAAAAACATTTCCAAACAAGCCAGCAAGAGGAAGACAATGATTCATGTGGGATGATAACATAAAGAGATGAACGCGTAGGCTATCAGTCTGATAGAATGTACAAGCAAATAAAGAGACAGACAGTGTTGGAGATCCATTGCAGCCAACCTTCATTGCGGAGACGGCATATGATTGATTGATACTAAGATAGTGATCTGGGTTCAATCAATATCTGCTGCGTGATTCGAGATTTCCCCGTCAGTGTGACTTTTGGGTGGTCGTAGCCTCAAAGAATTTTCAGATAATTTCTTGAACTTATTTTGGAGAGGAAAGAAATCTGGCAAAGAAGTTTGTTGCGCCACATTCCTAAGTCGTAGCCTAGAATATGTGAAGACCTAACACTTGCCATGTCAACAGTAGTATCTGCTATGGGACTACGGTTATCTGACATACCACATGTAGTTCAACACTCACAGATGACATGCTGCTGAACCAGACATGTACAGTCGAATGTTGTAGGTCCGATATTTGAGTCATGTCTCCGTTGGCAATAATGGCCTCATGTTTAATTTATAAAATCAAAATGCCATGTAAAGCGCACAAGTGTGCAGGTTGTTGCAAGTTGTTTGAGAAAACTATCACATCCTGCGTTATATTTTTAAAAAAAATACTGTTATGTTGTTGTTTGTCCATCAAGAATGATGATGACCATTCATTTCATCCAGTGGCGTTGAAAGTATGGAGCCGTGGGTTCTAAGATGGCTGATAAGGCCTATTTTGGCTCGAAATGTTCTTTGACAATGTGGACAAAGAATGCTTGACGTTTCTGGAGCAGGATTTCCTGCAGTGGTCTTTCTGTCCTGCCTTTTCTTTACAGCTCTTGCAGTCCTGGTTGCCTCACACATGACTGCACCCTTGTGTAATAATGCACGCCACGAATTTCGGTCTCTAGCTGCAGTCTCCCAGGTGTCATGATGAATTCCAAAAGCATTCAGAGAGATTTTCAGGGTGTCTTTAAAGCGTTTCCTCTGGCCGCCTTGGGAGCGTTTACCACAACGCAGTTCGCTGGAAACAATTCTATTAGGGAGCCTGTGATCTGGCATGCGAGTCAAGTGACCAGCCCAGCGAATCTGATTCTTCATCAGTAGAGTGTGGATAAACAAGACTGTTAAACCGACAGCTGACATATACTATCTTTACCAACACTACTGCAGCTTCTGCTATTACGACTACTGTTACTGCCACCACTATTACTACTACTACTCCTACTAGAACTACTACTAATGTGGATAATTCATGAGGCATGTTAAACATACAGAGCTCAGACATTCTGGAAGCTGCACCGGCAGATGAACAGACAGGTGATGCCTGGTACATATGGTACTGTTTATGATGATAACAACCGACCTATGACAACTGACCACGACAAAGGGGAAGTTTTTCTTGCACAATTTTGAACACAGACGGATCAGCAAGATAGAGCTATTAGAGATATGGCCAGAGCAGCCTTGTCACGTGTCACTAGGAAGGAGGACTGTGAAATTATGGTGGCGGATATTAGACGGGTACTGAAATGGGGTAAAGAAACAACGCCAGCTCCGGATTGGGTGAGATACACCCATATGAGTAACTTGAATGATGGGAACTTGGGGGATATGGCTCTTTGTTTCAACCTAAGCATCAATACGGCAGAAATACACCACGATTGGCTGCATAGCTACCTGGTCCCACTCCCAAAGCCAGGTAAAGACCACTCCAGGCTTAATGGATACCGAATCATAACCCTGCAAAACACGTATGGCAAAGTTCTCGAAAAGATAGTAGCACGCAGGTTCCAGCAACATTTGGAAAGTCGTAATCTGCATCTCAAAGGCCTCGGGAGTTACCTGACTGGAGAGGACACCTGGGCCAATTCTGCGGCATTTGATGTCTATGATATGAGGGCTTCCAGCAGTAACAGTGGCATTTCGTTGGGTAGAGGAGACTACTGCAACACACATTTTATTTATTATGGATTCACAGAGTATGCTTAGTAAGGTGGAGAAAGGAATGGTTTGTGTGGAATGGCTATCATCGCTTCAGAGGTCACAGATTGTGAGAATTGTATGGATATTTTGCCCTGGCCATGCGGGGGTGCGAGGGAATGAACATGACGATAGGCTGGCAGGGTATACACCTCTTGGTGGTAGAATGCCTAAGGACAAAGGGGGGGGGGGAAGATGGTCATGCGTTTGTGCGACCAGGTGGAGAAGGCGGGGGAACAGACTGAGAACCCGTATGTGGAAAGAATGAGATTGCGGAGGATCGGTAGGGGTTCTGGGAGAATCTCAAAACTGAGAGGGAAGACCAGGAGAACTTTAAGTCAGATAGCGGTGGGAACGATCAGTAGTATGACTCTTCGCTAGCTGTTGAACGACGGTTTAGAGCACAAATGGGAATGTGAGTGCAGTGATGTCGGTTCTTAACTCAACTCAACTAATTACAGAGGGAATGAAATCTTCTCTGTCTCTACATTAACTACAACTGTCTTATACACTCTGTCTCATCATTATTGGGCTTTCTTTTACAACGTTTTACAACAATATTGGGCCGTGTCGGACAGAGTTCTACTAGTTAAATTAAGTGGCAGACCTTTTACCATAAATATTATTCAAGTATATGCCCCAAAAGGAGAATCCAGTGAAGATAGTGTAGAAGAATTTTATAATGACATAGAGTCTGCCTTAAAGAAATGTAAAAATTCAGAAATAAACATCATAATAGGGGACTTCAATGCAAAAGTAGGAAATCAAGGAGATAGATACACAGTAGGAAACTATGGGTTACGAGAGAGAAATGAAAGAGGATACAGACTCGTAGAGTGGGCAAAAGAACAGGAAATGATTGTAGGAAACACCTGGTTCAAACAACACCCTAGAAGATTGTGGACATGGAGGAGTCCTGATAGCAGGATTAGAAACCAGATTGACTACATTCTCATTAGCAGAAGATTTAGAAACGCATTAACAATAGCAAAAACAGTTCCCAGTGCTGATTGTTATAGTGACCACAGATTACTCACAGGAACATTGAGGATAAAGTTGAAGAAAGTCAAGTATATAACAGGAAACACTAAATATGATTTGTGTACATTGAGTAATGACAAGGAAATACAAAACAAATTCAACATAGAAATACAGAACAGATTTGAAATTTTGTCTGATCTAGAGATCCTATTCCAGGATGTGGATGATCAATGGGAAACGTTGAAGAATTCAATCAATGTGGCTGCAGAAACAACTATTCCAAAATTAAAGAAGGTGGGTCGTAAGAAATGAATGACTGAAGATATTTTACACCTCATTGAAACAAGAAGACTCAACAAAAATAATTCTGTCAAATATGAAGAAATTCACAGACAAGTCAGAACATTATTTAAGGAGGCAAAAGAAGCATGGCTTGAGGAAATGTGCTTAGAAATTGAAAGCCAACACAACAGTCAAAATACCAAATTAGTGCACAAAAGAATTCAGGAACTTACTAATAAAAGAACAAGTACATCAACAGGGTGTCTAAAACTGAAGATGGCAAAACACCTTTATGATGATAACAGAGACGAACAGTATGATATTAGACTTAATAATGAAGGACCGCCAATTTTGGAGATGGAGGTTCGAAATGTTCTTAAGCATATGAAAGCTGGCAAGGCCCCCGGTGCAGATAACATCACAACAGAAATGATTAAAACTTTAGAAGAATTTGGACTAGATCAAGTCACCAGACTGCTGAACACATTATATGATACTGGAGATATACCTCCTGATTTATGTAACTCTATATTTATTGCAATCCCAAAGAAATCAGGAACCTTGGAATGTGATCAACATAGAACAATTAGTATAATGAGTCACATCACAAAGATTTTGCTAAGAATTATCATGCAAAGAATGAGGAAGAAGATACAACCTGAAATAGGGGAAGAACAATGCGGGTTTGTAGAAGGAAAGGGTACAGTAAATGCTGTGTATATGCTGCGAACAGTTATTGAACGTGCTATAGAAGTAAACAAGGATATACATCTTTGCTTTATTGACTATACAAAGGCTTTTGATAGCGTTAGACATGTCAGCATGGTGGATATGCTTGAAGATCTACAAATTGATGGGAAAGACATTAGACTTATAAAAAACATATATTGGAAACAACAAGCTGCAATAAGGATTGATAATGAAGTGGGACAGTATCAGCCAATTAAGAGAGGTGTTAGGCAGGGATGTGTGATGTCTCCAGATCTTTTTTCCCTGTACAGTGAAAATATTTTCAGAAATGTACAGGATATAAATGGAATCAGCATTGGAGGACGAAACATCAATAACATTAGATATGCAGATGATACAGTATTAATTGCAGACAATGCGCAGGACCTGCAACAATTAGTAGATGCGGTTGTTGTACACACTGAGCAACTGGGGTTAGAATTAAATTGTAAAAAGACTCAGGTTATGGTCGTCAGTAG
>OY992878.1:44357735-44517735 GCA_963921405.1 Cepaea hortensis | reverse complement strand
AAATAGATAGATAGATAGATAGATAGATAGATAGATAGATAGATAGATACATAGATAGATAGATAGATAGATAAGCAGGCAGGCAGGCAGATAGATAGATAGATAAATAGATAGATAGATAGATAGATAGATAGATAGATAGATAGATAGATAGATAGATAGATAGATTAGATAGATTAGATAGATAGATAGATAGATAAATTAGATAGATTAGATAGATTAGATAGATAGATAGATAGATAGATAGATAGATAGATAGATAGATAGATAGATAGATAGATAGATAAATAGATAGATAGATAGATAGATAGATAGATAGATAGATAGATAGATAGATAGATAGATAGATAGATAGATTAGATAGATTAGATAGATAGATAGATAGATAGATAGATAGATAGATTAGATAGATTAGATAGATTAGATAGATAGATAGATAGATAGATAGATAGATAGATAGATAGATAGATAGATAGATAGATAGATTAGATAGATTAGATAGATAGATAGATAGATAGATAGATAGATAGATAGATAGATAGATAGATAGATAGATAGATAGATAGATTAGATAGATTAGATAGATAGATAGATAGATAGATAGATAGATAGATAGATAGATAGATAGATAGATAGATAGATAGATAGATAAATAGATAGATAGATAGATAGATAGATAGATAGATAGATAGATAGATAGATAGATAGATATATAGATAGATAGATAGATAGATAGATAGATAGATAGATAGATAGATAGATAGATCCCTCGCCAGGTGCTGAGCGAAGCCTGGCCGGGTCAGCTAGTTTTTCTATAAAATAACATCTCCAAGGCTTCCGGAGATTTTTTCGCCTGCTTACAAACTGTCCATGATTCACACTTTTTTGCTTGTCCTATTCTGTTTTTTATCTCAGTGATGCATATTCCATCTGATGTTATCCATGTGCGTAAAAATCTGAATTTCTGCACTTGCCACAAAATAACGTCATTTACTTTCATTGCACATTTAAGCGCAATCTGTTTCTTTGATATCACCGTGACTTCTGTCTTTCTATTATTCAAGTAAGGCCCATTTGTTCACTTTCTACAACCAATTTATCTATCATTTCCTATAACCCCTTCTGACTTGTTTCTGTTGGGACGGTGTCATCAGCATAACGTAAATTATTCATATTATGTACACCAACCAGGATCCCTAACATATTTTCTGTAGATCTCTTCATATGTTCACTGTACAATGAGAACAAAACAGGAGACATGACACTGAAATGTTCCTACCATGTTGTTGATTCTTATGGCTGCAGTATGTTCTTTATTATTCACAGATCCTTTTCTTCAATGCTCAGTTTCTTTAGTAATTCTATTATTTCGTCATGTTTCACGTTGTTAAATGCTTTTGTGTAGTTTAAGAAGCATAAGTACAGATCTGTTTTACCTCCTATAGCTCTTTCTAAAAGTGTCCTGAGAATAAATATATAGGGTTGTTTGTGCCCTGTCCCTCCACAAATCCACACTTTAATTTTGTTTAATTGTGTTGCGTATCCCTTACGGGACGTTGCAGTCAACACCAGCATTTTCAGCTACTGTTGATGTACTAGGCAAGTGTTACGTTCAGTAGTTTGCCATTGCTTTCTGAACGACCGGCCTCTATACCTTTTTCGAAAAAACCAGCACCGCCGTGTTTCGAACCCGGGTATACGGGCTCACAAACCGCGTTCGCAAGCCCTTCAGCCACAGATTTACACTGCTCCTCGCTAATTCCTAGTTTAATCTTGTTTCTTATTCTTTTTATAATTATTATCAGTAACAGCTTTGTCATGTGACTCATAAGATTTATTGTGCGATGCTCTTCGCTTTATAAAGTGCGTGGATTTTTATATAGAGCTATAAAAATTGATTTTAATGGATCGCTAGGAATGTAACCACTAGTGTAGATGTCATTTAGGAATTTTTCAATATTTCGATTCTAAAATCACCTAGAGCCTCAACTTCTTCCAATGTTATGTTGTCTCGACTGAGTGCTTTTCCTTTCTTCGTGCGATGTAGTGCATTTGTAACTTCCGCTGCAAGTATCGGTGTGTCCTCACCATTATTTTGAATATTTACATGTGGTCTCCTATCATCATACAACTCTCCCAGATATTCCGACCATCTATTGACTATATCATCTTGTCCCATCAATATTGCACCAATGCTTGATTTTAAACTTACAATGCTCTTTCGTGTTTTCTACCTGTTATTGTATTTATTTGTTGATACGTGAAATGTGAGTTTTTTCCATCGTGTGTCAAAAATTGCATGCACTGTTGATTCAGCATGATTCTTTAGCCACTTTGCATTTGTTTACTATTTATTTACGTATTCTATTATATTCTTCTTTATCTTGCCTTTTCTTTATTATTTCACCCATCAACTGCAAAATGTCATTTGTCATCCATTTCTTTCTTGCAATATTATTTTAAGTGGATTGATTTCTTTTGATGTCTGTTGGATTGATTCCCGCAATATGTCCCATTCTTCATCAATAGTCTGTATTATCTCCATAGCCATTATGTATGTTCTTTACAGTAACATTGTACCTTTCTCTCATTTATGTGTCTGCTTCAATTAATGCTAGATCTAACTTGATGTTCTTTTGGGGTTTTAATTATGGTTTTAAGTCTTAACCTCATCTTTCCTATAACTTACACATGGTCAATACGTCCATCTGCCCCTGGTCTCGTTTTTGCTCCCCTAAACTGCTTCTGAATCGTTTTTGGAATCACTAAATCTTCGGGACAGCCGGTAAACTGGATGGCAAAAGAGCAAGCGCAGGCGGCAGGCAGCCCTGCGGAAAGAGACCAAGCCATGTGGGGTAAAACCCGGTTAAAAGAAGTCGTTCCTCGTGCTTTTTAAACGTGTTTAAAAAAATATCCTTTCAGTCACAGGCGTTTGTTACGAGGGTAAGTTAATAAGTAAGTCATTAATGGCTGCAGAAAAATAACTAAATATGATAACAACTTGAAACCAGTTTATTTTTATACATGCATTGTGCCTTTATTTCTCAACATAATTTCCACCAACATTGATGCACATATCCAATCGTTTTATCAGTCATCCCAAACCGGCAGCATAGAACTGCGTGCTCTGTTTTCTAAACCACGTTTTCACTTCACATTCAACTTTGGTGTCATTCGCGAAATGTCTCCCGCCAAGGTGGGTTCTTAGTGTTTGTGCTGACAAATGTTTGTCCCGTAAAGCGGTGCATAGCTGGGATGAAAAAAAGCTACGAGGGCGAGTCAATAAGTAAGTCACACAGTTCTGTGGGATGGCCGGTAAATGAAAACAAAGCAAGCAGTTCTATGCAGCCGGTTTGGGAGGACTGATAAAACGATGGGATAAGTGCATCAATGTTGGTGGAAATTATGTTGAGAAATAAAGGGTCAATGTATGTATACAAATAAACTGGTTTCAACTTGTTATTATAGTTAGTTATCTTTCAACAGCCATTTGTGACATGCTTATTAACTTACCCTCTAACTTTAACTCAGTGGTTCTCAACTTTTTCTTGGCCCGTGCACCCCTTCACCATATTTTCAGAACGTCATCCCACCCCCCCCCCCCACTTTCGTATTTCCTCCCTATACCCCCCCCCCCGCCCTTGCACAGTTTACATAAAAATTGAAGCTAAATTTAATAACACATACTAGAACATCTCTAGACGTCTCCATAAAACGTGATTTACGGGTCTACTTAAGTTATAAAATGAATTTCAGAAGGGCGAGAAGTACAGAACCGTAAAGTATGAAGGGAAAAACAATATCAAGAAATCGGTTCTTGTATTAACGCAATCTTGAAATAATCTGAATCCCCCCTCTGGAAACCCTAAAATTTCCTCCTGGGGGTTGGGTGAGGTTTGGATTCCCCACAAGTTGAAAACCACTGCATTAGACAGTATGTTATCAATGTTAATGATATTTTAGTCCAGCCAACAACTATTTTGATACCCAGTCCATCACTGGATATGCGTGTGCAATGAAAGTGGCTGTACATTCTGACAGTCTTCTGTTCTTCTATCTCTTAATGTTATCTTCCTGCTTCTATTGCTGTTCACTTCTTGCTCAACTGCCTTCGACTTTTCCCATCCAGTATAAAGTTTTCATGAGTCGTGTGTTTTTATGCGAACAAAAGTAGGAAGTGTACATCATTCTGAGAGACATACATACACATGTAAAGGACCCTTTTAAACGGCTTGGGTCGTATCGGCATATGGTGCCAGCCCTATGATTTATATATCACTGGGCACTCTAGGTGCGATGTATGTAGTCAATACGCCGACTGTCTTTACTTCCTAAGACATTTTATGATTACCAAATATAGTAGTCATGATCATAATGGTGTCACTGCCACCCACAATATAAGTTGATTGGATATCATTATTTTCATAACTATAAATATACGCGATTATGATTATATACGTGTAAAATCCCTGGAGATAATATTACAAATATACTAAAATGCTACCGCCGCACTTTTTAGCTGACTCTGGCAGCAAAATACGTGTACGAAGATGATTATCAAAATGCTGTTGGTACGTTCCGACCTCTGTTGGGATTCTCCAGGACGGCCTTAATTATTCCTTCCTGGAGGTACCGCCTGACACACCATCAAGCAGCAGATTCAGAAAAACGAAGGGAAAATAAATCCGGGTTTATCTAACATACATCAGTGGGGATTTACAGACAGCCTGGCAAATTCCCAGTTTCACTGGCAAAAAGCCTTACCCTTCGACAGAAATCAGGTGTAGGCAATCAGGTGTGGACAGATAATGTGAAAGAAGATAGTGGAGTCAATGTGTACACACATGCAGCAGTAGGGATCCTCCGACTGTCCTGCGACTCTCACGTTGTATAAAGGAAGTATTTCTCTTCTTTTCATGCCTGTGCAGACAAGTCCTGGACTTAGTCCCATATGTTATCAATGGGTGACTCTCAACATTGTATGTTCCTACACTGGAGTGTTTTATATTCAATGGATGGCTCTTTGCTTATCCCATGTCGGCCTGATTGTATTATCACAGAGTGTGGCCTTATCGACCTGAGACTGGGTGTGTGTAAAAGACTTGCTGACAATAGTTGAGTTTCTGATATTATTAACCAGAACTGCTGGACGGTCGTCATCTTTTTCATTGTATTCGATGATGTAGCGAATTATCTTCTGCCTAGTCTGAAGAGGAACTCATGTAAATTTGACTGACCCCGGCCTCAGCTTCCCTGGGACACACAGCGTACTTGTACAAGAGTGTTCTTTATTCGGTCCCTGGATAATAGGGATCATGATACGCTCTTTAGCCAACATACCGTGGATATTAGATGGGTGGGACACAACGGAGTGCACATTCATTAGGTCCGTGGATGATGGGGCTATTATCTGCCATGCATTGGAGATATATAGCTATCATCAGAAGAAAAATAGAGAGAATATGACTGATTAATTAGTCTAGTTATTGTGTTCTGAATTTGTGGTGTTTTATTTGGTTTATTGACAGATGTCATTGGTTTATGAATCTGTGGATTTGTCAACTTATGGGAACCAAATAAGGTTGGTTGTTTTGGTATTGGTTGCACTGATTGTGAGGTGCATGAGGTTATCACATTTGAATGTGTAGATGATATTACAAATCATCCCATAGACTTCCCAAAACAGAATACTGTTGAATACAAGTATATGTGTACTCCAAGTCTTGATTTAATTCATGGTGAACGGTTTGTTTCAACGTTGATGTTTATGCCAATTGCTTGTTGATGTTTGTTCAACAGTAGTTGTTATACATGTGGTATACAATCGATGTTCTCTAACACTATGTCGAAGTTAACATATAATCGAGTGGGAATGGACAAATACACACAGACACAGTTATCATAAGGAATGAACTGCTTTTCCCCTTGTGTCTGTGATAAATCTCCATGTTCACCCCGCCTCTTAAGAACGTAGAGAGAGAATGACAACTCACCCCATCTGGGATCCCCTAGACAACTTAGCAAATATTCTCATATATTAAATATACATCCCATCACCACAAGCAGTTATTTCCACCGAAACGTCGGTATATGTTTACTTCATTATTTTTGAAAATATTAGCATGCTTCTACGATTTAGACAGCAATAATTATAGGCACATGAAGAAGTACTAATCTGCAACGGTGAAGCATTGCATCTTTCCTGGCTAACGGTCCGATACGTTTTCAACAGACAAAGATCTATCTTCACCTCCAGTCGAAATATCCTGGGCAAATGCTTGTCTCACAAATGAAGGGAGGATTAACCACATTTCCGCTGTGATGCAGCCTGCGTAGGACTCAAAGCCACACGATATAAATTATGAGAGTAAGATCAATTCCTCACGATGAAGGTAGATACAGTTCCCAAGTATCGCACGAATCAAGTAAGACCTACACGAGTATGCTGGGAATGAGTAGATTGCTTGCCTACCATGATGGAATACATTCAGCTCCAGATTCAATTACTCCAAGTCGTACAAGAGTATAAAACTCGATTCAACGTGTTATAGACAATGTCACATAATACTGGAAGGTTAACGACCCTACGATAAAAAAAACTAAACAGATATCGCATATATCACACGAGGATTGAAGGTTATTGATCCTGGGATCAGAGAACAGAGATCGCTTCTGTCCCGAGGTGATTACAGGTTATTGACCCTAGGATGAAAAGAACTGAGATCGGCGATCAAATACAGCTACCACTTGTTTGTTGTGAGACGGGGCCGGTAAACCACGATCACAACGCTTTGAACACCGAAGACGGAAACGATCGTAGGTATTTTGAAGTACGGAAACGTATGTCCGGGATCCCGAGAAACGAGTGGATACTCATTGATGTCCCGAAAAGATCGTTTATCAAATAAGATTGTCGACATGTTGTTGTATGAAGATCAAAAGACAGGAGAAGAGTACAGGGGGATATTCGGTGGAATATACCAGTATAGTCTTACATAGCCAAAGTATAAATGGTCGGAATAAACAAAGTTAATTCAGTGTGCAACAAGGTCTTCCACAAGAGGAAGTGATGATCTATTCTTGAGCTAATACGAAAAGGGATTTATAATGTTCCGTGTTGGTTGAAAACGAGCATTTGTACTAGATGTGCATATGTATTCCCGATTCAGCCGAGGATAGTAGTTATAAGGTAGTAGTGATGTAGCGTAGAACTCGAGCATAGTGAATTTACGTGTGTGACCGTAATATAGAGTGTCGGCAGCATTTAGCTGAGAAGTAACTTAGTGGGTCGAGTAAGGTGTCAGTGTACTCGATAGTATGAGTACTATGATAATAGAAGATAGGCCGTAAGGGGGGGGGGGGAGATAAGGATAGGTCTAAGATAGGAGATTCTAGTATAGGTGTTCACGGGGATTTCGGAGCTTTCCTATGACTTTTCCTTCTTTTACCTAGTCTTAAGTTATGTGACGAACTCCTATGTCTTATATCAGAGGTCATTTCACTGAATATATAGAGGTTAATAACTGATAATGGCCGTAAGCCTACTCTCACCTCTAATGAGTCTGAGTTAGGTTGTTATCACCTGGTATTGTCTATTCGACAGGTTCCACTGGACATTGTAATATCGGCTACAGAATCATTACGATGCAGAACACTGCGGGCAAGTTACTGGAGTAAATGGTAGCACACAGACTTGCTTGTGACTTGGAACAACTCAGCTGCTTCCCGCCCACACTTGGAGGGTACAGACGCAACAAAGAGTCATGGCTGAATGCGGCGGTATTTGCTCAAGATGTTTACGAAGGATTTCAGGTCAGAGAAGAGACATGTGCGGCCGCCATAGACTTAGAGGACGCATATAACAGAGTATCTTTCGAGCACTTGATGCAAACCCTCCTCAGGCTGAAAGTGCACCCTCACCTTGTACGATGGATAGCTGCAGTTCTGCTCCAAAGGAAGGTGGTGCTAAGATGCGGGAGTTGGTCTTCTGATCCGATAACGATATGTCCAGGATTGCCGCAGGGTTCACCACTGTCACCAGTACTATTCAACGTGTATACGGTGCCGATCACTGAACAACAGTTGGACGGGAGGGGTAGGACTTTGTCATTTGTTGACGACATCCTCGTGTATCGACAGGGTCGAGATAGACAGGCGGTTGCCAATGATATACAGGGCGAACTAGATCGTATTTCCTCATGGTGTGTTGATGCCGACGCCCTTGTCAACCCTGCAAACGCATCGGTTACATGGTTCTCCCTAAACAACCATATTGTGAAAACAGACCTGCCGGCAGTAAGAATGGATGGGAGCATTTTGAGTAGAGTCCAGTCAATGACATATCTTGGCGTGAGGCTTGATCGTAGCCTGTCTTTCAGAGATCATGTCGATTATGTCATAACGAAGGCTCGAAAAGGTTTGTCAGCAATGAGAGTCATGGCGACTGCCAATATCGAGCAAAGACTGCTAATACTTCTGTTCCAAGGACTTGTGCTTTCACGCATCGAGTATGCCCTGGCCATCCTCACTATCAGCCCTACACAGATTGGAAGACTTGAAAAGGTACAAAACGAAGCCATGCGCATCATTTTGGGCTGCACGAGAGACACCAGCTGTGTAGCAATGAGATACCTCCTTGACTTCCCGACAATGGAATAAAAATAAGTGCAGATGAGCAGCACCCTCTGCATGACGCTATATTCAGAGAAAAGGGTGACAGGCTAAAGAGGGGCAAGTCATGGATGGGTCGGGCGGAAGATGTCGTCAGACAGGTCTGCAGTCTTACCAGTATCAACCCCGGCAAGGAATGGGTGCGGGTGCCTCCAGCTTTTAAGTGCACTTTCTCCTGCATTATCACACTCGACAGACGGTGCAGAGAGCAGAACCCTGCCGCTGTCAATGCAGAGGTTAACGCGCTCATCTATGAACACTCAGATAGCCCCGAAGTGCTCATCTATACAGATGGATCTGTTGTAAATCAGCAGAGAAGTGCGTGGGCATTTACAGCCCGTTTAGCGGGCCGAACCGTTCAAGAATCCAGTGGTGCCCACTCTATGACCACGAGCAGCATGACGATGGAGATGATGGCAGTTACACAGGCTTTCATATGGCTGGAATCACAGCTTTATACTAACGTGTGTGTACTAAGTGATTCAATGAGCATGATTCAGAAGGTCGAAGCTGGATCTGTACGTAGACAGTGGACTGAGTCGCTGCGAAAGTCTGTTGTCCGTAAAGTCACCTTCATCTTCGTCCCGAGACATGCAGGAGTCGAGGGAAATGAACGAGCTGATAAACTGGCTGGCTCTGCACCCCCTGTAGATGGCCAGCCCATGGATCGTGCCGATGTTATTAACGTCCTCCAAGATATAGCGAGAACAGAGGACTTTGACGTCAGTGATTCCACATCGCTGTACAGGATGAAAGACTTGGGAATAAGAATCGGCACAGCCAGACGCGAAAGGTACATCGGGAAAACAAAGCGCCTCGTCAACCAACACAGAACTGGCACTATTAGCCACCGGTCGCTGATGCATATACTGGGGGAGGATCTGAGCACCTATGGACATGTCCGGAGTGCAATGAAGATACCCCAACTGATAACTGATAACTGATAACTGATAACTGATTGAAATAGCTACACTCCTGTAGAGAAAGAACTTACCATATTCTGGTGCAGGGATAACTATCAACAAGATTGAGTTTTGTAACACAAATAAGGTCAGCCAGTTCTAGAAATAACGGCAACATAGAATACAGTCATGAGAAGAGACTGAAGAAGAGACTTTTCATTGAAGTTTATAGATTGATTCGTATGCACGTGTGTTGTCCCCTAATTTGACAACGTGTTTGCTCTCACGTTTTTTTTTATGCCACAATATGTCAGTTTCCACCGCAATATTACTCTTCTGTTGGTATTCAATGCGTTTAGTGTGTGTGTTTGTTTTCCCCAATACAGTTGTTTGTCACCGCTGAGGGCTTGCGGAATTGAAAATTCATCATTGTCGAATACAAACTGTTGCCATTGACATTGTGCTGATGCTGTAATGTTAAGGGTCTGCAATTCGTCTGAATAGTTGGAGCAAAATATCCCAGTAAGCGTGCACGCGGATTAGGGTCTGCTCTCGGTTGCATAAAATTCAATCCATCCTTTCTCCAATAGTCCTCTTCCTCTTTAAACACAGGTCCTCACATTTTTTCCAGTAACTTTTATCAATATTTAATAGCGCGGACTGGTTGATAGATAGATAGATAGATAGACAGACAGACAGACAGACAGACAGACAGACAGACAGACAGACAGACAGACAGACAGACAGGCGGACGGACGGACGGACGGATGGACGGACCGACCGACCGACCGACCGACCGACCGACCGACCGACCGACCGACCGACCGACCGACCGACCGACCGACCGACCGACCGACCGACCGACAGACAGACAGACAGACAGACAGACAGATAGATAGATAGATAGATAGATAGATAGATAGATAGATTGATAGATAGATAGATAGATAGATAGATAGATAGATAGATAGATAGATAGATAGATAGATAGATAGATAGATAGATAGATAGATAGATAGATAGATAGATAGATAGATAGATAGATAGATAGATAGATAGATAGATAGATAGATAGATAGATCCCCGCCAGGAGCTGGTTTATTTATATAATCACGTTTCATGAAAGACCCCACATAGGTGGCACCTCTGAAAAATCCCATATAAATGCGCTCAGTCCGTGCCAAAACGAAAACCGCGAGACAATTTTAAAAAAGCGTGGATGTGTCTTGGTGAAGCCGTAATACTTTAAAAATGATGGACTTAATCTCTAAGCCGTAAATTATATACCGCATATAAACAAACATTGAAATCTGCTGAACAATCTCCAGAACAAAAATTATTTTGTTGGGTGGCCATAATGATAAATCTCATAATTTTCCCTCTGTTGGTTACTGAGATATAGAATTTTATATTGGGGCAAAAACAAAAAAAAATAAATAAATAAATAAACAGACTATAGTTACGGCAACCTAAGGTGGTCCTGGAGGTGTTTACTTTTGTGGTGGCTATGATGGTGAAGGATGGGGCAGTGGATTCAGAGGTCAATAGGCAGGTGGATTTGGTGGTGGCTATGGGGATTGTTTAAGTGCATTTCTTTATCTGGTGAGTTTGTATCAGGTGTTGCTATAACCGCCGTCATCATCATGCGCTATTTTACATTGAAGGTCCCCTATGATGAATCCCCAACATAATTTTTTCGATCTGTGTTTTAATGGTCTATTCGTGCAGACTTCTTGCAGTCCTTCTATTCTCTTCTAACAAGTAGACACGAACATGACAGAAGTAGAGAAGAGAAATATGTAATGCAGACGTTACACAACTTCCTTAAATATGATTTATTAGTATTATCGTCATCATCACCATCACCATCACCATCATGATTATCATGATGATGATGATGATGATGATGATGATGATGATGATGATGATGATCATCATCATCATCATCATCATCATCATCATCATCATCATCATCATCAACAACAACATCACCATCATCATCATCATCATCATCATCATCATCATCATCATCATCATCATCATCATCATCATCACCATCATCATCATCATCATCATTATTATCATTGTTATTATTATATTTAAAGATTTAATGAATTCATAACTTAGTAGTTAAAACCTCCGCCTCGGAGGAAGCACGATTATCTTAGGGTCCTCTCCTCGCGGAATATTTCTTCCACCTTACCTTCCTTACACTCTCGGGGGGTGGGGGGCGGATCTGTTATGGTCGTAACTCCCTGCGTTATTCTCCTGTCGTGCGTATCCACCATCGAGACATTCGTTTATAGTACTTATCCCATATCGACATCGTTAAGTGTGCCTGCCCAGAAGTAATTCCACCACTGAGGGCGAACATTAGGTACCGGTACATCTACCAACTATAACACTGTACCGTAACTTACAGCAGGAAGGCCAGCTTGCGACACTTTACCCCGGCCTTCACATCCACGTCGGTGGCGAGCGATCACCCTGTAGACCTTGATGCTGCCATGGTGCCTTCGTCGTACCTCTTTCACGGCTTACAGAACATATCATTTCTTTATTTGAAGTAATTATCTCTCACGCACGTGATTTTCATTTCATGATGTCTTCAAAACTGAAATATTACAGCCACATTAAGCGTCACATTGGCGGAGAGAGAACATTTAAGGGAGGCGTGGTTCTGGTCAGAAGAGGCAGGGGTCAACTTGTACGAAATTGATGCAGGTATTGCAGATACCTTGGGCATGAGGGTGAATAAGACACGAGAAGGGTGAATGAGACAGGAGAATGGTAATGAGACAGGAGAAGGGTGAATGAGGACGGAGAAGGGTGAATGAGGCAGGAGTAGGGCAAATGAGACAGGAAATGGGTGAATGAGACAGGAGAAGGGTGAATAAGACATGAGAAGGGTGAATGAGACAGGAGAATGGTAATGAGACAGGAGAAGGGTGAATGAAGAAGGAGAAGGGTGAATGAGACAGGACACGGGTGAATGAGACAGGAGAAGGGTGAATAAGACACGAGAAGGGTGAATGAGACAGGAGAATGGTAATGAGACAGGAGAAGGGTGAATGAAGAAGGAGAAGGGTGAATGAGGCAGGAGTAGGGCAAATGAGACAGGAAACGGGTGAATGAGACAGGAGAAGGGTGAATGAGGCAGGAGTAGGGCAAATGAGACAGGAAACGGGTGAATGAGACAGGAGAAGGGTGAATAGAATAAGACATGAGAAGGGTGAATGAGACATAAGAAGGGTAAATGAGACAGGAGAAGGGTGAATGAGGAAGGAGAAGGGTAACTGAGGCAGGAGTATGGCAAATGAGACAGGAAACTAGTGAATGAGACAGGATAATGGTGAATGGGACAGGACAAGTATGAATGAGACAGGAGAAGTTTGTATGAGACAGGAGAAGGGTGAATGAGATAGGAGAAGGATGAATGAGACATGAGTAGGGCAAATGAGACAGAAAACGGGTGAATGAGACAGGAAAAGGGTGAATGAGACAGGAGAAATGTGAATGAGACAGGAGAAGGACGAATGAGACTAGTGTGAACTAGAAATGAGACGAGTGAATGAGACAGGACAAGTGTGAATGGGACAGGAGAAGGGTGAATGCGACAAGAAAAGGGTGAGTGAGACAGGAGAAGGGTGAATGAGACAGGAGAAGTCTGAATAAGACAGGAGAAGTGTGTATGAGACAGGAGTAGGACGAATGAGACAGGGCTAGAGTGAATGAGGCAGGTGAAGTTTGAATCAAACAGGAGAGGGGCGAATGAGACAGGAGAACGATGAATGAAACAGGAGATAGTGCAAAACAGGTAATCATGTTCCGTCTCTGAACAGTAAACAGCAGAGAAGACAATCTTTCACGAAGACTCAAAGCGAGTCTGTTACCCATGTGTACGTGTGAACAAACTACAAAGACAGCTTAACAAAACCTTAAAAATGGACACATGATGACTAAATTGCGGTATCATTTCTGGTCACTCCATACGCACATTAATGCACATCTATTTGGAAGCTTTCACGAACTCAATATAAAAAGCTAATATGAATACTTGTGTACATACACATTATTAACCAGCAGTTGAAGAAACAAGAAGGAAATGAAAAATAAGGTAAGAAACATATTCCTTCTACTTTCCTGTAAATTTACAAATTATTTACCCCACGCCTCTGTACATATTCTGTCTTTACTAATATTACACATTGCACCCCTCTCGGGATTCTCCGTGGAGAAGTCGTCAAGCCTTCTGACACGGGCTTCGAAGGTTGTATGTTCGATTCCGGGCCTCGTCCTTCATTTCACGAGTGCATTTTTTCGGAGACTTCCGAGGGTCGTCGCTGGAGCTACGGATATCGTGCTTTGTGAGACGCTTTCCGCGCTGCGGAAAGAGACTGAGCCATATGGGATAAACACCCGGTGCAATGCAGCCGACCCTGTCGACTTTTAAGCTACTTCTTTTATTGCACCCACTCCCATACGAATCCGGATACGCCTTGTGTCGTCATCTGAATTGGCGGGGCGTTCATTACTGTAAAATAGGTTTGTTAGCGAGAAATCACTAGTTTTTCAGCAAAACATCAAAGAAATGTCGCCGCTTTCGAAGATTTAAGTTGCTTTTGGACCTATCAAAGACATAATCCTTGGGTGGGGGTAAATATAAGACGGCAGGAAAATTTTCATAACGATGCAACAGACAGTTTTCAAAATAATTGATCGTGAATGACGGCATTCATTTCTGGACATACTATAGGCATGGGCATACTTAGGTATGACGTACTTAGCTCGAAAGAGATGCACATCAGCATGAATAGAAGCAGCAGCAGCAGCAGCAGCAGCAGTAGCAGCAGCAGCAGCAGCAGAAGAAGAAGAAGAAGAAGAAGAAGAAGAAGAAGAAGAAGAAGAAGAAGAAGAAGAAGAAGAAGAAGAAGAAGAAGAAGAAGAAGAAGAAGAAGAAGAAGAAGAAGAAGAAGAAGAAGAAGAAGAAGAAGAAGAAGAAGAAGAAGAAGAAGGAGAAGAAGAAGAAGAAGAAAAAGAAGAAGAAGAAGCAACAGCAGCAGAAACAGAAGATGAGCCAGAAGAAGTAGAAGCAAAAAAAGTAGTAGTAGTAGAAGAAGAAGAGGAAGAGGAAGAAAAAACAGAAGAAGAAGAAGAAGAAGAAGAAGAAGAAGAAGAAGAAGAAGAAGAAGAAGAAGAAGAAGAAGAAGAAGAAGAAGAAGAAGAAGAAGAAGAAGAAGAAGAAGAAGAAGAAGAAGAAGAAGAAGAAGAAGAAGAAGAAGAAGAAGAAGAAGAAGAAGAAGAAGAAGAAGAAGAAGAAGAAGAAGAAGCAACAGCAGCAGAAACAGAAGATGAACCAGAAGAAGTAGAAGCAAAAAAAGTAGTAGTAGTAGAAGAAGAAGAGGAAGAGGAAGAAAAAACAGAAGAAGAAGAAGAAGAAGAAGAAGAAGAAGAAGAAGAAGAAGAAGAAGAAGAAGAAGAAGAAGAAGAAGAAGAAGAAGAAGAAGAAGAAGAAGAAGAAGAAGAAGAAGAAGAAGAAGAAGAAGAAGAAGAAGAGGTAGAAGAAGAAGAAGAAGAAGAAGAAGAAGAAGAAGAAGAAGAAGAAGAAGAAGAAGAAGAAGAAGAAGAAGAAGAAGAAGAAGAAGAAGAAGAAGAAGAAGAAGAAGAAGAAGAAGAAGAAGAAGAAGAAGAAGAAGAAGAAGAAGAAGAAGAAGAAGAAGAAGAAGAAGAAGAAGAAGAAGAAGAAGAAGAAGAAGAAGAAGAAGAAGAAAAGAAGAAGAAGAAGAAGAAGAAGAAGAAGAAGAAGAAGAAGAAGAAGAAGAAGAAGAAGACAGAGAGAATAGCAGAACCCACCGGAATCTCGATATATTCACTCCATAATGGGGCACTCTCCCACTGTTTGTTTCACCTCGACAGCGTAAGGTACAAGAGAAACAAGTTGAGATGAGATGATGATGATGATTTGAGTTGAGCTGAGTCAAGAAGCGACATCATTGCAGTCGGGGCATTTCTATAAGCGCCCAGTCATCATCTTCAACAAACAGCGGAGAGTTCCAATACTAATGGTGCCTGTTACAATCTGACTGAACGTCCGTCTTGCCTTACATCTGAGTGACAACTGTCTACCAGATCCTCTGACCCCCCCCCCCCCCCCGCTCTCGCATTCTCTCTAGACTATGATAGTCTATCAGTTCTTCTGCATTATTCTCGCGCTCCCAGAGGGCCTTCACCACATCTGCCTCAAATCACCTCTAAATGATGCAGCACCAGCCAATATGTCTGCATGTTCATTTCCAAACACACCAGAGTGTCTTGGAGAAAAGATTTAGCGAATGCTCATAACCTACGATCTCTGTATTGATGCATACTACTCAACACGAAGCATACCAGTCTTCATATTTGTCAGCACGTTTTGTGAATCAGTTACAATCACAACATGTGTATACAGATTGTTCTCCAAACAGTGGAAAGCTGCGGTAAGCAACTCCCCCTCCATTCACAGACTTGAGATTGTGATGTCATTCTCGTTTGCTAAACATTGGTCATCAGCTTTTGCTATGAATCCACCGACATTATTGTGCTTCTTAAGACAGAGCCATCGGTATAGATATTCACATCGCCAGGACGAGTGTAGTCATGAATTAATTGCTGAATTTCTACTTCCGTAGTGCCTGCTGGCCACTCCCTACACGTACGGCCCAATGTGATTATACCTCTTAGCAAGTCAAAATTTCTATTCGACACTCTGACCCACTACGCTGATGGTACGTTCTGCCTGAGCCATATACAATCTTCCTCTTAACATCCAGTGGCCCGTAACTGCATCTAGGGAATCATGCAGGAGGAATTCCTTGTCCGCAGCTATCTTGAGGTCTGACAGTGCCTACAACACCCTGAGTCTGTCTGCAATAGCTCCAGGATGTATCGCATGCACATATTGGGGTGTCTCTTGTACATCCCAGAAACACCCCCATGGCTTCATTCCGTATGCGCTCTAGCTTCACTAGCTGACACTTGGAGATTGTGAGCATTCCCAGTCCATACTCTACCACTGAAATGATCAAGTTCTGAAAAAGTGTGAATAACATGTCTGCTCTATTTTCCTTGCCGCCATACTCTTCGGTGCTTTGAGTCTCTTCTGAAACTTTGTAGCCACCACTTCAACATACTCCTTAAAGGACAGGTTTCTATCAAATATGATTCCCAGGTGCTTCAGTCTGCTTTCTCTATTCACCATTTATTGTGAGGTTTGGGAGGTCAAATTTAACACTCCTCTTGTCCATAGAGCTCCACAAGACTGACGCCTTTTCTGTGTTAATGACAGCATTCATATCAGTGCACCGATCTATCAATAATTTGTTCAGCTTTTCGTCAGCTGTTTAATTTCTGTCCTTCCCCTGCATGTATGCGGGAACCCATCCCCCCCCCCCCCCCAAAAAAAAAATAATAAATAAAAATAAAATAATAATAACAAATCAAAAATGCATAGCTATCCGAGGGTGCGTTTTATAAGTTTGTATGTAAAATTTGATGTTAGGGTATATAAAAACCAGCCTCAAATGTTCTTTACAGTGTCACATGCCATGTGTTGACCTGAATTGCTTTCGTTTTTGTAATCGTTACAATGCAGTGGTCAATAGTGTTTATGACCAAATTTTTACTACAGCTCATGATGCGCGCACGTGAAAGCAACAACATTTGGGGTGAACACTATTCACTGACTACGCAACTGAAACCCTATAAAAGGATTATTCTACACAAAACAATTCAGTTCATTTTTAAGTAAACATCTATGGCACCTGTATCGATGAATGTAAGGAACATTGCTATTGGCCGACTGTATGCAGGCGAAAGTCAAAGTCAGGTTGCCAGGCATCTAAATGTGCATCTGAGTACCATCAATCGACTTTGGCACCGGTTCCAAGCCTCTGGCTCAGGTGAAGCCGACATCGCAGTGGATGACCCAGAGTGGCAACAGCAGCGGATGATCGCTTTATTCGGCTTCGTCACCTCAGAGACAGGCTTACAACATCTTCCTCAACTGCCCAATCATTGCCTGCAGGACGTCATGTGTCTGATCAAACTCCGGAATAGACTGTGTAAGGATGGACTTCGGGCATAACGACCTCATCGTGGACCTGTCCTTACACGCCGCCATCGCCAAATTCGACTTCTTTGGGCTAACCAGCACCGTTCCTGGGCAGCAGACAACAAATGAAGATGTGTCTGGTTTAGTTATGAATCGTTCTTTTTGTTGCATCGTCATGATAGACGTACACGGGTCTACCTGGGTGAAATTAACGTTTTGCCCACAATTGCGGTAATGAAGCTCTGCCTCAAGGTGGTGGAAGTGCAGTGGTGTGGGGAATGATCAATTACAGAGGAAGGAGTCAATTTGTTCACATTGAAGGAGACTTTATTGGGCCACGATGTATCAGTGAAATTCTTCGACCCCATGTCCTTCCTCTTTTTGGCTACCCAAAGGTCTGTGTTTTAACAGGACAATGCTAGACCTCATTGTGCACCGCTGACCACGCAGTTCCTGAATGCCAACAACATCCTCACCCTTCCCTGGCCATCTCTGTCTCCAGACATGTGTCCGATAGTGCACCTGTGGGATGAGTTGCGTAGATCTGCTTGTCGCCGAGACGTTGCTCCAGCCAAATGTCGTGACCTGTTCCAGGCACTCCAGGAGAAGTCGGCAACCATCCCACAGGCCCACATCAGGCGTCTGATGGCATCCATGCCCAGCAGATGCTAGTCGCTAATCGATGCAAGAGGAGGCCACACACCACACTAACGGGAAAGCCCGTACGCCTTAAAACGCACCTGATCCAGATGCAAAACAACTGTCAATTGATTGTCTGAACCCTAAGGTATTTCTGTGTGCAATTTGAACATTTAACTCATTACATTAAAAAAAGTCATTGAATATCAAAATTACGACTCTGAGTGAGCCTTCAACAGCTATCCGTTTATTAATTATTATTTTTTTGAACAGTATAGTAGCAGCAGACAAATATTTGCAGCACCAGTCGTTCTTCAAGCAGCAACAACATTAGTAGTAATAGTAGCAGAAGGGATAGAAGTAGTAGTAGTAGTAGTAGTAGTAGTAGTAGTAGTAGTAGTAGTAGTAGTAGTAGTAGTAGTAGTAGTAGTAGTAGTAGTAGTAGTAGTAGTAGTAGTAGTAGTAGTGGCAGTAGCAGTAGTAACAGTAGTGGTTGTGGTAGTAGTAGATTCAATAGTAGTAGTAACAGTAGCCGAAGGCGTAGGAATAGTAGCAGAAGTAGTAGTAGCAGTAGTGGTCGTGTATTAGTATTAGTAGTAGTTGTACTAGTAGTAGTGATAGTGATGGTAGTAACAGTAGTAGAAGCAGAAGCTGCAGTAGTGTAGGTTGTATTAGTAATAGTAGTAGCAGTAATAGTAATAGTGGAGATAGTAAAAGTAGTAGTAGTGGTTGTAGTAGTAATGGTGTATTAGTAATAGCTGTAGTAGTAGTAACAGTGGTGGTAGTAATAGTGTTAGTAGTAATAGAAGTAGTAGTAGTAGAAGCAGCAGTAGTCGTAATGGTAGTAGTAGTAGTAGTAGTAGTAGTAGTAGTAGTAGTAGTAGTAGTAGTAGTAGTAGTAGTAGTAGTAGTAATATAGTAGTAGAAATAGTAGAAGTAGTAGTAGTAGTAGTTGTTGTTGTTGTTGTTGTTGTAGTAGTAGTAGTAGTAGTAGTAGTAGTAGTAGTAGTAGTAGTAGTAGTAGTAGTAGTAGTAGTAGTAGTAGTAGTAGTAGTAGCAGCAGTAGTAGTAGTATTGGTAGTAGTAGAAGAAGAAGTGGTATTAGTAGTAGTATTAGCAGCAGTATTAGTAGTAGTAGTAGTAGTAGTAGTAGTAGTAGTAGTAGTAGTAGTAGTAGTAGTAGTAGTAGTAGTAGTAGTAGTAGTAGTAGTAGTAGTAGGAGTAGTAGTAACAATACTAGTTGTTATAGGAATAGCTATTATAGCGTGAAAACTAATATGTATATTGTTTGTAGAATGATTAGTACAAAATTAATATATTTGAAACGTTTCAAGCGCCACGAAAAAACAGATGGCTGATTGTCAAATATTGTGCCATGACTTTAACATCCTAGACAGATACATCTACTAGGTATGAGGAATTTATTTTCGCATTGTTCAAATCATGCTTCAATGTGACCTATTGTAACCTTGATGTGACTCGTTTTGACAAAATTGTTTTTCTATAGCCTTATTTGACAAGTATGACTGGGATAGATGGCATATCAGAGTCTAAATACATATTACATGACTAACTATGTAAGTTCACAGTCACGTATTCAAAAAGGACACTCTAAACCAGTAGTTCCCAAGCTTTTCAAGCAGAGGGCCCTATCTAATATTTTCGGTTGTTACGTGGGCCACAACGTTATAAAATTATAAAAATCGTGCAATATCATTCTTACCTTTCTTAACTTTAGTCAACAAAATTCTAAAACTTTAAAGGCAGTCAGTGTCTTTATAACGTATCGTTGGGAACTGAATAGCGCATTCGATAATATCTGAGCATAACAACCACGAGCAGAGTAAATTATCGCACGCTGACGGGGCGCTCCGATTGCATTTTTGAAATTATTAAAATATATTATATTAAATAACGAGGCCTAGCGTGCCACTTTCTGACAGCTTGTGGGCCACAAATGGCCCGCGGGCCGTGGTTTGGGAACCACTGCTCTAAACCTACCGTATTTTCCATATTGAGCGAGAAATGGTGGGGGAATGTGTCAGTGCATGCATTCGTACGTGTATGTGTGAGAGTGAGTGAGGGAGTGTTTGCGTGCGTGCATGCGTTCATGTGCATGCGTTCATGTGTATGTGTATGTGTGAGAGAGTGTGATTGAGAGAGTGAGTATGTGTGTGTGTGTGAAGGATTGTGTGTTAGAGAGTGAGACAGTGGGAGAGTTGATGTGTTAGTGTGTGTGTGTGTGTGAGCGCGCGCATGCGTGTGAGTGTGTGTATATGAAAGAATACAGAGAGAGAGAGAGAGAGAGAGAGAGAGAGAGAGAGAGAGAGAGCTGAGCAGATGCATGTCATGTAACACGCATGTTATGTAACACGCGAATCCGTATGTTTGTGTATTCTCATCTGTCATATTATCAGTTAAATACCATTTGATTTTATCATGCATAATATAAACTCATGTTCATTACTGTAGTTTGAGTGAGAGAGTCAGTGAGTGTGAATGAGAGACAGAACGAGTGAGCGCGAGAGTGAATGAGTGAGCGGGAGAGTGAATGAGTGAGCTGGAGAGTGAATGAGTGAGCGGGAGAACGAATGAGTGAGCCGGAGAGTGAATGAGTGAATGCGTGAGAGTGAATGAGCGGGAGAGTGAATGCGTGAGAGTGAATGAATGAGCGTGAGAGTGAATATATGTGTGTGTGTGTGTGTGTGTGAGAGAGAGAGAGAGAGAGAGAGAGAGAGAGAGAGAGAGAGAGAGAGAGAGCATCACTATTTTTACGTCATATACATTTTATGTACACATTTTTCTCCATGTTTAACATTTTTATGAGACTGCTCATGACAAGTGTTAGTGTATGTGTGTGAGTAAAGTGTGGGAGTTTGTTCATGCTAGTTTCAATACTAACGTGAGACATTTTGTATGTGTCTAGATGTGAGGAAGTGTGAGTGTATGTGGAGGATGTGTGTGAGTGTGGGGACATGTGTGGGTGGGGGTGTGTGGGTGGGGGTATGCGTTTGGATGGGTTGGGGTATGTGGGTTTTGGTGGGTAGTGGTATTTGTGGGTGTTGGTGGGATGTGTGGATGGATGTGTGGGGGTGAAAGTAGGGGTGTTAAAATGGGTGTGGGGGATGTGTGTATGGGTGGAGGATATGTGTATGGGACGGATGCAGGGGATGTGTGTTTATGTGGGTGGAGATGAGTGGATGGTTTGAGGAAGTATGTGTGGGAGGCGGGGTTGTGTGGGTAGGGGATTGTGTTGGGTGGATTGGGGATGCAAGGGCGGGTGGGGAGAAGTGTATGGTGTGTGGGTTTGAGATATGTGTGCGGTGTGTTGGTGGGGGATGTGTGAATAATGTGTGGGTGGAGGGTATGTTTATGGTGGTATGGGTGGAGGATAGTGTGTGGTGTGGGGGATGTGTGTGATCGGTGCGAGGAATGTGCGTATGGGTGGGGTATATGTGTGGGTGAGTAGGGGATTGTGGTGGGTGGGGAAGTATGTGGGTGTGTGTGGGTGGGAGATGTGTGTGTGTGGATGGGGAATGTGTGGGTGGGGGTGTGTGAGTGGCTTAGGGATGTGTAGGTGGGTGAGGGAGTTGTATGTGTCGGGGTGGGATGTGTGAGTGGGTGGAGGATGTGTGTGGGTAGGGGTATTGTGATCGAGAGATGTTTGGTTGGGGGTGGGTGGGTGGGGGTGCGTAGTGGAGGATGTATGCGTGAGTGAGTGTGTGTTGGTGGATGGGTAGGGAATGCGTGTGTGGGTGGGGAGAGGTGTGTGGTGTGTTGGTTGGGGAGAGGTGTGTGGTGTGTTGGTTGGGGATATTGTGTGGGTGAGGTGTGCGTGTGGGTGGGGGATTTTTGTGGTGTGTGAGTGGGGGTATGTGGGGTGGATGGGTAAGGGTATCTGTGTGGGTGTGAGTGGGAATATTGTGTGGTATCTGGGTGGGAGATATGTGTGTGGTGTGTAAGTGGGGATGTGTTGGTGAGGGATATGTGTGTGTGTGGTGCGTGGGTTGGGAATAGTGCGTGGTAGGGGGTGTATGTGATGTGCGGGTGGGGGATTGTGTGGTGGGGGATTAGGTTAAGGCATGTGTGGGTGGGTGGAAGTTGTATGTGTGGGTGGTGGGGTGTGTGTGAGTGGATTGGGGATGTATGGGTGGTTAGGGAGATGTGTGTGTGTGGGGGGGAGGGTAGGGAAATGTCAGTTGGTGGGGATGTGTGTGTATGGTTTGGGGATGTGTGAGTGGATGTGCGATGTGTGGGTTGGTGGGGGATTGTGTGCATGAGTGGGGAATATGTTGTCGATGGAGATGTGGCTGGGGGATGGGTGGTTTCAGGTGTGGTTGGGGAGAGGATGTATGGGTTAGGATGTGTATGTGGATGGGCGTGGGATGTGTGGGTTGGTGGGGGAATGTTTGTGGGTGGCGAGTGTGTTTTGGTTGGGGGATCAGGTGAGGGCAGTGTGTGTGGGTAGGGGATGTGCGGGAGGGGGATGGGTCGGTTGGTGGGGTATGTATGTGTCCCTTGGTGTGCGTGTGTGTGGGTAGGTGGGGGTGTGTATGTGTCCCTTGGTTCGCGTGTATGTGGGTAGGTGGGGGTGTTGTGTGGGTGGGGTGATGTATGGATAGGTGGGAGATGGGCTTCATAACATGGTAATTAGCCTTGTTTATGTTTACAACATTCATTTCACAATGTTTATTTTTCTTCCTATGTAAATGTATAATGCTCTTGATGAACGAAAGACGAGTGATTGGAAGGGCCGAATGTAAGACGGGCCTGCGCGCCCAATTTGTGACCCTAATACAGTTGATTTGATTTGATTTTGATTTATCCACTGCCAAAGCCACTGCCAAATCCACAGCCGAATAAACCACCGCCAACTCCAATGGCTTGTGCTACAGGTATGACAAGAAATGTTACTTCTCTTCTAAAACTACTATATCCACCTCCGTATCCACCGAATCCACCTCCAAATCCGCCTCTGTATCCACAGAATCCACCTCTAAATCCATCAAATCCACCTCTGAATCCACCAAGAATTGCAATGTTGCTGATACCACCACTGAAACCGTAACCTTGAACTTGTGCTGTTATGATGACCGCGCCAATGAAAGTAGCTACAAGGACGTTCTAGTATATGATCTGTGGGGCAGGGATAGAACAAGCCAGTAATTACTGCAGGACATAACCATGGTTTTTCACACTATACATAGATAATGTATATTCAAGTTCACATATAATGGGGGATTAAACTTTAGAAGCGGGACGTTTGTCTCAGTCTTCAACATAGTGTATACAGTTGTGCTATATGCCATATAAGAACATCGATCAAGCCTTCTCTGATATGGGTGAAAATAAAGTAGAACCTCTGCACATTAAAAGTCCATATGCGGTAGGAAATCAAGAAGCACAAAGCTGACTAGCCTGCCGCCCAAGTTAAATTTCAAGTCAGTAAATCCTACCCTCAGGAAAATGTGTAAAAAATGGATGATTCTGGTATATACATCTGTGATTCTTCGCCAGTGCCTTGGAGTTTCTGTACAAATTAGATTCTCCTTGATTGCTCCAAGGAGGAGACTGAGGCACATATGGAGATATCCGCAGTGGCGTACTGGCCAGAGTGTCAGCTTGCATGATGGTAAGTATGCAATGTGAACCCCTAAATACGTGACCACTTAAACATTAGACCAGTGGTTCTCAACCTGTTTTGGCCCATGCACCCCTTCACGATATGTTCAGAACGTTATTCCCTCCTTTCGTATTTCATCCCTATAAATTATCTCCTCCAAGAACAATATACGGTCTCTCCTCGTCGGTAACTTAGAGGTATGTGAGCCGGTCGCTCATAAAGCAATGGCAAACTACTGCGCATAATCTTGCCAAGAAATCAACAATTAGCTGAAAGATGCTGATGTTGACAGCGACGTCCTGTAAAGGATATACGAAAAAAACATTATACGAAAATTGGAAGCTAAATTTAATAAAACATACTAGAACAAATCTAGACGTCTACATAAAACGTGATTTGCGAGTCTACTTACGTTATAAACCGGATTTCATAAAGGCGGGAATTACAGAACCGTAAAGTATGGAGGAAAAAACAATATCAAGCAATTTGTTCTTGTATTAACGCGATCTTCAAATAATCTTAATATTTAACCCCCCCCCCCCCCCCACCACACCCATCCACCCCTGGAAACCCTAAAATTCTCCCCTGGGGAGGAATTCTCCACCGGTTGAGAACCACTGTTTTAGACTCTTCGCTGCTTGTTGAAGTTGCCGACGGAGAACCTATGGCAATGTCCCGAGAGCTGTGATATCGATTCTTGACTCGGTGAACTCAACTCTCTGTAGTAAGTCTGGTTTATCCTATACTGTTTCTTAAGTCTTATCTGTTGCAGTCTTCTGCCATTTCAACACGTCGTCCCCAGATCGTTCATTTCTCTGTGAATTATCTTCACTTCGTGCCCTCGGGTCGTCTCTGTTTGATTTCCTCTAGACGTGAATGTGTAGACATAAATGTGTAGACAGTGACACACGTTTCCATAACTCTAAGTAGTGTTTAGATCACAATTATGATGGGAAAGAGCCGACAAATAAAAACACAGCTAGACGTCACGTGTGAATAAACATGTAAACAATTCTAGCGGTAAAATGTCAAACAGAAATCATTCACTCGAGGCAAGTCACTCGCATCGTTACATCGTTGGACCACCCAAATGTTAATGTGATCCACATGTGTTTGTTCACTGGATTCAAACTGTTGCTGGATTATTTACAGTGTTCAGAAACATCATAGTTAAGGCCATTACCGTGCGGTAGATGTGATGCAAGTCTTCGAAATTCCGCCCCTTACATGTTTTCTTTAGAAAAGTCGCCTACTTATGAAGCCTTCTTACGGTGCCGCTTGATGCGGCCGCGTCTCTGTATCATAGCATGGCACGACCCTGGTTAAGGCCGACGTCAACGACTTTTCGAGAAGAAAGATGTGGACGCGGTGCAGACCCCAAGTGAACCATCATCATGTGTGTGACCCACGTATGAATAGACGATTGGAAGTGAAATAACAAGAACACTCATGTGTGACCCACGTAGGAATAAACACATGGTCATTGTGTGCAAGCCAGCAGTGACCGGTTGTGGAGAATTACCATTTGAATATTCCGGCTTCAGGTAAGTGCAAGTATTTACTGTATGTTGTATATTGTAAGTAACGTATTACATGTACGTTGTAGTGTGCAAGTAAAGTATACCATGTAGGTTGTAGAATGTCAGCATAGTATTAAATGTATTTTCTAGAATGCCAATAAAGTATTAACTGTATTTTGTATAACGTTAGTAAAGTATTGCCTGTATGGCGTAGAATGTATGTAAAGCAGTACTTGTATTTTGTAATATGTATGTATGATATTGCCTATATGTTGTAGAATGTATGTAAAGTAGTACTTGTATTTTTTAGAATGTCATTAAAGTAGTACCTTCATGTTATAGAATGTCAGTAATGTATTACCTGAATGTTATAAATTGTCAGTAAAGATTTACCTGTATTTTTTAGAATGTACGTAAAGTGTTACTTGTATGTTGTAGAATGTAAGTAACGTATTATCTATATGTTGTAGAAATTAAGTAAACTAGTAGCTGTATATTTTAGAATGTCAGTAAAATATTACCTTATGTTGTAGAATGTCAGTAAAGAATTAACTATATAGTGTAATATGTCAGTAAAGTATTACCTGTATATTAGAGACTGTGAGTAAAGTATTATTGTATGTTGTAGAACTTATGTAAAGTTTTAGCTGTATGTTGTAAAATGTCAATAAAATATTACCTGTATTTTGTATAATATAATTAAAGTATTACCTGTATGTTGTACAAGTATGCAAAGTTTTACCTTTATGTTGTAGAATGTATGTACAGTATTATCTGTATGTTGTAGAATGCATGAAAAGATTACCTTATTTTGTAGAATGTAAGTAAAGTATTACCTGTATTTTGTAGAATGCATGAAAAGATTACCAGTATTTTGTAGAATGTAAGTAAATGGTTATCTATATGTTGGTGAATGTCAGTAAGATATTGCTTGTATTTTTAGAAAGTCAGTAAAGTATTAAATATATAGTGTAGTATGTCAGTGAAATATTACCTGTATGTTGTAGAAAGTCAGTAAAGTATTAAATATATAGTGTAGTATGTCAGTGAAATATTACCTGTATGTTGTAGAAAGTCAGTAAAGTATTAAATATATAGTGTAGTATGTCAGTGAAATATTACCTGTATGTTGCAGAATATGTGTTAAGTATTTCCTGTATTTTTATTCAGTAAAGCATTACCTGTATGTTGTAGAATGTCAGTAAACTGTTACTTGTATGTTGTAGAATGTCAGTAAACTGTTACTTGTATGTTGTAGAATGTCAGTAAACTGTTACTTGTATGTTGTAGAATGTCAGTAAACTGTTACTTGTATGTTGTAGAATGTCAGTAAACTGTTACTTGTATGTTGTAGAATGTCAGTAAACTGTTACTTGTATGTTGTAGAATGTCAGTAAACTGTAACTTGTATGTTGTAGAATGTCAGTAAACTGTTACTTGTATGTTGTAGAATGTCAGTAAAATATAACATATATGTTGTAGAATGTTAGTAAGATATTAACTGTATGTTGTATAATGTCAGTAAAGTATTACCCGTATGTTGTAGAATGTCAGTAAAATATTACCCGTATGTTGTAGAATGTCAGTAAACTGTTACTTGTATGTTGTAGAATGTCAGTAAACTGTTAAATGTATGTTGTAGAATGTCAGTAAACTGTTACTTGTATGTTGTAGAATGTCAGTAAACTGTTACTTGTATGTTGTAGAATGTCAGTAAAATATAACATATATGTTGTAGAATGTTAGTAAGATATTAACTGTATGTTGTATAATGTCAGTAAAGTATTACCCGTATGTTGTAGAATGTCAGTAAAATATTACCCGTATGTTGTAAAGTATAAGTAAAGTATTACCTGGTGTAGAAAGTCAATAAAGTATTACATGTATGTTGTAGAATGTCAGTAAAGTATTACCTGCATGTTATTGTCAATAAACTGATACTGAGGGACATGTTCTAACCACTGGTTATATAGTATTGGGTCTGCTGGTAGTCTCTAGTGTGTATACAACAATAGACAACGGCCGATGTAGTCGTCATCAGGCCGGCTGCACTTAAGTTTCCGCCGCCCATTGTTAGAGCTGGTTCGCTAGCGAAGTTAATGTTGAATCTCTCTGGTAATGTCGTTAGCACGATCGGTCGCAGGTTCGATTCCTGAGCTTATCATAATCGAAGGTGAGGGAAAGATTGGCCACATATTCCTCCTTGCATTCACAGTGAGAAACTAGGTTTGGAATTGAATTGTAAGGAAACAGATCATGGTCGTCCCCAAGAAGAAAGAAATATTACATTGTCACATCCAAGTGAATGGAGATATTCTTAAACAGATGGATCGGTGTCGCTATCTCGGAACAGTCGTAACATCTGTTGGAAGACGCATTGCAGGGATTGGATCAAGAATTGCCTTGACATAGGTGGCCTCCTGCAAAATTGAAACCATACTTACCAACAGAAAGTTGTCAATTGCAATGAGAAGTAGTGTTGAAGTGCAATATAGAACCCATATTGTTGTGTGTGTGTGTGTGTGCGCGTGCGCGTGCGTGCGTGCGTGAGTGTGTGTGTGTGTGTGTGTGTGTGTGTGTGTGTGTGTGTGTGTGAAACATCAACAATTAACAGGCAAGCTGAGAAATATCTAATGGCGGTGGACATGTGCAGTTTTGAGAAAAAATGCAAAAATATAGCATGGACGGACAGATAATCAAATGAGAAAGTCCTTCAAGTGACTGAAAAAGGAAGACTGATTGGAGACATTGCAGGTAGACGGTCAAGATTTGTTTGGACGTTATGAGAAATGGACTTGCAAATTTGGTGACAACTGGTAAGCTTGATGGGAAAAGAGCAAGAGGAAGACAGAGGGATAAATAGCTTGACGATTTGGCAGCATGGCATGATCGAGACAAGGACACAGACCTGGTTTGAGATTCTGGTGACCGTGTGAGATGGCTAACCATTACCATCCACGCCTTTAGGCATGGCACGTGATGATGATGATTCATACCGACTTACAAAATGGAGGGGAAAAGTTACTTCGAGACACATTATTATGGTTACCTATTTTTAGACTGAATTTTAAAAAGCAAGTTAGTTGCATCTCACGTACACGACGTTACAGTCAACCCTAGCATTTTTAGCTGTTTGTGATTTCTTGGCAAGTTTACGTCCAGTAGTTTACCACTGCTTTCTGAACGACCGGAACTCATACCATTTTATAAAATAACCAGCGCCAGGTGATCTGCTGCCACATCACACCTGTGTTTCGAACGCGGTGTGCGGGATTACGAACTGCGTCCGTAACCCCCTTTGAGGGAGGTAAAAACAAGAGGCTCGACTTCATTGCACCGGGGTTTATTCCATATCGATTCGCTGCTTTCCTCAAAACGTCCTGCAGAAAGTGTCGCACAGAGTGGGAACACCGTAGCTCCAGGGACGACCTTCAGACGTGAAAAAATGCACTCGTGTCGACCCGCAAGGATCTCTGAAATATCCGCACTCGAGTTGACCCCCAAAGGTCTCTGCAAAAATTACACTCGCCAGCCGAATGACAGAGTACGAAAACGAACCGACTTTCGTACACTATGATGGCGGCTTGATGACATGGCCACGACGACCCTCACACTGGGTCGACCTTAAAACCCAGGTCAATAATAAATTTCCTCATCTTGAGGTGTATTCCAATACATAACCACGGACCGGCACGCAAAGATGCTGGTCACTGAATTCCCGCTAAACCCTGACATGAGCTACGACTCTTTTGTGGAAAAGGCCCAAAAGGACATTTCAAAATCATAAACTGGATAGAGAAATTAGACGTAGACAGTCAAAATGTTTTGGGCACGTTATGAGAAGAAATAGATTAAAGAACTTGGTTACAACTGGCAAGATTGAGGGAAAGGAACCAGCGGAAGAATTTGATGTAAATTTGAGGTGGTGTGGCCACATGAGATGGTCGAGACAAAAACACAGAGCTGATCCACGACTCTGGTGATCGTGTGAGATAGCGAAACATGACCACCCATGATTATTGGCACAGCTCATGCTTAAAAACATCACATCATAAATGTACAGGTCGGAAATCTTTTGCCATTGGAAATCCAAAAGTGTAGGTAGAATAGACCGTTGGTCAGGCCTGATTGTAAGATTAGAGAATTGACCCATAACATAATAATTTATGGCATACGTTTTTCTGATTTACACACATTTGTAGCTGGGCCGTTACTACGAATTTCGTTCCCTGTATTGAGATTCTCCTTGAGTCATCCATGGGAGTAGAAAGGTGCACTGATGGGGTGATTAAGAGAGTAGAATGGGGCAATCATGGGGTGATCATAGGTTAGGTAGTGACACTCATGTGGTGAGATGAGAGTAGATGGGGATACTCATGGGATGATCATCTATTTCGTTTGTTTGTGCCAATCACCCATCTCATGTATGTGCACCAATCATCTCTACTACCGACATCAAGCGTGCTAGCTATTGTCCCACAACGGCTCTCCTTACATGGGATAGTTTAAAAAAAATTGAGTTGCAGGACGTCGCAATCAACCCCAGCGTTTGTCTGTTTGTGATTTATTAGGCAAGTTTACGTTGAGTAGTTTGCCACATCTTTCTGAACGAGCAACGCACATGCCACTGTTGAAAACCAACACAAGACAGGTTGCTTCCAAATTTTCTGCAGCGTTTAGTGAATGCGATATGTGGGATTGCGAATCTGACTCGCTACCCCTTCGCCACAGATGGTGGCCCACGGGATATACTCTGAATTGTGCTGGAGTGTCAGACGACGAGCGAACGCATCTTGTGGTTTCAATAGCACTAGTAGATGGGTCACTCACGATGCTCAAACTCAAGGGAGATATTTTTAAATGGACAGATATTTGACATCACACTAAGGGATGAAACAACATACTTAATGAAGCTTGAATGTGGATAAGAAATGTAAAAACAGATTGGCTTGATGCGAAAGTTGCCTATATGTATTTAATAGTAACGATATCCATGAATACAATAAAGTACCACATATTGGCAACCATGTAACAACTATTAATTTACACCACTTGTCCTCAGACATGCACACCGAAGGCCAATAACTACAGCACCGAAAGCCGCCGGCTGCGGCTCGTCTTGTGCCTACACAGCGGTGTCTCCGATGAAGAGCTTTGTAGCAACTCCACACAGCAAGTTCCAATAATACAGTGACATATATGCATATATTATGCAGTCTGCATAATGACGACTGCGATGGAGGGGCTATCAAAACCCAGCACAGCCGATCCCGCATACATAATGACGCCCACGATTGAGAGCTCTTTGCAAGCCGGTACAGCATGCCCCACCTGCACAGTGACGTCTACGATGGAGATCTTTATACCAACCCAGTACAGCCGACCCCACCTATGCAACAACTTGTGTGATGAGTTCGCTGACAACCTTGTACTGCTTGTATCATTTAGCAATGAAGATGAAGTGCAGAGTACATCTCATATGTGCAATGGCTGCAATGGAGATCGCAATGAAAGTCAAATACAACCTCTACCAACCACATAATAAAGTGTATTTTCAAATGGAGAACTGGAAAGAAGTATCAATAATTAAAAACAAAAATGTCATCTCTGAGATGATTTATCTTTCTTCATGTAGCGCGTCTACCTGTCTTGGTGTTTCCTAGCAGCCCTTCATCAAATGGCTCCTCAACCACCAAACCCATCACCACCTCTTCGGTACTGATGATAAAGGCAGTAAAACTTTTTAGAACCAACCGGTGAGGGCGGCAGCAGCATCCACAACAACACTAACAAGCGGGGAGAACATGGATTATGATAATGATAAACAGTGATCATACAGTTTATAAATAATACCAATCGAACCATAATAATAAATTAGTAATACAGAGTTACATACTTAATTTCGGAAAGAAAGCATGTTAATGGTAGTCCAAGTGCATGTGTGTTGTTAGTTTGTTGCATGCGTCCTGTGTGTTCAGTATTTGTGTGTGTGTATTAACTGAACGTTGCATGTGGGCGTGTATGTGACATGTGCATAGTTTATTCCTTGGACATATTAACATGTGAAAGGGGGGGGGGTAACAAAGAGAAAGAAAAGCTTCCAATTTTTGTTTCCCTTGCCTCACTCTCACTCATTTGTCCCACTCCACCAATGCCCTCATCGCCACATCTGGTGATGATGGTAAAGGCAGGATAAATATTTGAACCAACTGATGGGGGTATCAACAAAGGCAACAACAACCATGAGCAAGGGAATGGGGGAACATGGGAGATAAGGTTATATATTAATAATAATCACATTTTGAAAACATGTGATTCCATTTGCTAAAATGATTATCTTAGGAATGGTGTTAACATAGCATACCAAGTACATACCTGCAATGTTCAATAATAGTAGGAGTAAAAGGAGTTGGTTATCTTTTTCTCCTTGCTTATGTTTTTTTTTTTTTTTTTTTTTGGTCTTAATTGTAAGAGTTCATTCATTTTTTCCCTTTAAAAAAAAATAAAAATAATCAAGCATTTGTATTAACACAAATATTTACAATCTCATTGGTTTGGTAACCATCTGTGATTTTGTATTAATTCATTCAACATTCACTCACATTTTGCTGTTTCTTTCTCGCACTCATGTATACTAAATTATAATATCACAAAGAAGAGTACTTTTGTTTACTCTGGAGATATCTGTGATATTTTGTGTTTATAACATAAGAATATACCCATTAGCATGTTTCATTCCTTGAACACATTTACATGTGAAAGAGGGGTAACAAAGAAAAGGGGAAATCTTTACATTTTTGTTTCCCTTGCCACCACCCACCAATTGGTTCCACTCCACCAATGCCCTCATTACCACTGTAATGATGGTACAGCCAGGATAAATGTTTGAACCAACCAGTGGGGGTAGTAGCAAAGGCAAAAATCATAAGCAAAGGGGACACAGGGGAGATGAGGTTGTAAAATAATAATGATGATATCAATATAACATTAATGATACTAAGGATAGTAAAGGCAAAATAATGGTAGTAATAATAATAATGATAATAATAATAGTAATAATAATAATAATAATAATAATAATAATAATAATAATAATAATAAAGTAATAATAATATTTTAATAGTATAATAGATATGTGATTCTGTTTACTAAAATGATAATTTTAGTAATGGTGGTAGTATAGCAAAGCAAGTGCTTTTGGAGCAAACATTCAATAATTAATACATTGGAATGGAAGGAGTTGATTTTCTTTTCCCCTTATCTATAAGGGTTAAATCATCATTTTGAAGCACATAAACAAGCATTTATACTTCCACAAATCTTTACATGAGGGATTTATTCATTGGTCTTGGTGACCATATGTGATATTTTATAATCATTCACTCACCATTCACTCACAGTTTCTTCTTTCCTTCTCGCACTCATGTATACCAAATTTGTAATACAATAAAGAAGATTACACATGATTTACTCTGGAAATAGTTGTGATATTTTGTGCGTCTACATAAATGATATTAAGTGTGTGTTATATGTGCGGTGTTTGTATCTGGCTGAGTTTCTACATGTCCATATGAGATGTCTGTAATAAGAAAGAGCTGTCAGTAGTTTTGTACGTGTGTCTTTTGCTGATTTTGGTATAGTGTTGAGAAAAATTGCTTTATATATGTCGGTTTGTTTGCCTGTGTGCGTTTGTATGAGGTATTTCAGTGTTGCACGTATGGCTGTAATTGTTGGACATGTATAATAAATGTATTTCTCTGTCTCTGTTATGTTATTTCTACATAGCTGACATTGTGATATTTGTTTGAATTTGTATGCTTCTGTCTGTGTTGTCGGTGTCATATTGTATAATAGTCTATATGTGATTTCCCTAGCTTTTGGTGTTATGTGTTTGTTGTGTGGGTTTCTTCTTCCTCTGCGTTCATCCGGAGTTTTTTTTTTCGGACGTGATTGAGTTGTGCCTGTCTACATCAGAGCTGCGTTCTTGCGCCGCTAGGCCGACACATCCGACTTCTGAGGGCATTTGTTGACCGGGTTAACCTTCCCGTGGTGTTGTGTAGGTTTGAATAGGTGCATGTGAAGTCAGACATGAAGTATTTGTGTCCTCTTTTAATCCTAAGTTTGAGTGGTGGTGCTTGCTCTCTAACTAACTGTTTGTATATTGTGTGTTGTTTGCTGTATTAACTGTTAATGTCCTTGTATTGCCTGTATGCATGTTTGGTAGAATGTTGGCAGTGTTCCCTGGCAGTGTGCAGTTGCATTGTTAAGAGGTGTGAGGTGTTTTATGTTGTGTGCTATATAATATAAAGCTAATCTATGTTGTTCTGGATGTCTGATGATTTTACCTATGTGACTGATTCTAAGTGACAGTATTTGTGTATGGATGTCCTGTAGTGCAATCCCCCCTGACATATGCCTGGGTCATTGACAGTAAGGTGAGTGACCTGGCTACGAGGAAAACAATCAACCCTGAGAAATAATGGGGCGAGTGTGAGTGGAAGACCCCAGGGGGGATGGGGAGAAAGACAGTTTTAGGCTGGAGTGTTGTGTGAAGGCAGGAGACAAAAAGTCAGTGAGAGCAGAGACCGACTGAGGTTGGGTTTGTGTGAAGTCAAGGGACTTCAGAGAGTTGAGTTTTAGACACAGAACGAGTCGGTAGTCCGGTAGTCGACGGAGAACTGTGTTGTGGGATTGTCCGAGCTGTGAATGCAGTCCTAAAACCCAGAGTGGGTTACATAGAGAGCAGAGGCTCCGACCCAGTGGGTGGGTCGTATTGTGTGAGATCCAGCCGTGGATAGTAGCTGGATTACCTGTCTTATGAATTGGAGATTGAGCAGGCCGTGAGAAGACAGTGATGTGTGCGTGTTGATATTGTGAGGATATTTATATTCTATGGATTACATTATTTCTGGATGTATAAACATGTTCCATCTGTCCTTGTTCTTTCTGGATTAAAGATTATGTACGCCAACTCAATCTTGTTTCATGACTAGTGAAGGTGCACTGCTGGGGGGAGTTGGATTAAGAGACAGTTAGATAGCTCGATTGACACACCATGAGCATCGTTACCTAGACAACGACCATCACACGCCCTTATCATGAGAACGACGTGTGACATCTGGAGTCTCGTCGCTTAGTAAGGATTATCTGGATGGCTCGTCCTTTCAAGAAACCCAGTGTATCATCTGAGAGCTCGTCCAATCAAGAAACCCATTGCATTATAGACATTGGTGTCATTCTGAGATATTTGTGGGCTCTTCGCTGAGAGAGGAGTTATTATCTGTGACTTCGTTCCATCAATTTAGACAGTACTGCGTCAAGAGATTAACAGCAACTCTTTTGTGCGTGTGTGTCAAGGACAGAGTTCACGAGAAACCAGGAAAAATTTATACCAGGCAGTAATACTAAAGATAACAGACAGTTCGCGAGAAGGTCACACTACAGGTAAATTAACGGCGGTCAGCACACGTAAACAGACGAAGCGGGGCGCCAGGAGAATTAACGCAGCACAAATCAACCGGGAGAGTCGATTACAGTGACGGGTGTAGTCACTAGTCAAAACAGCACAGGTAAATTCGCGTGGACAGCGAGTTGTTTGCGACAAGAAGAGGTCAGTCCCAGATGTGTGTAGGACAGGACAGGATTGAAAATTCAAAGATATTGACAGGTGTGTGTGTGCGAGACAAGCGCACTGTGTGTTCGCAGGTCGACAATTCAAGCTTGATCGACGCAGCAAATAGGACGGGTGGAGACACCAGCGTCCAGGTACTGGGGAAGTACATGTTTGAAAAACAGAGAAAATTGACAGTCGCTGATTCGACGGACAGGGGTCTTTGTGGATAACGGAGAATTTCCAGACATTACTGTGTTCACAGCCGGGTAGGGGCTGAGAAGGTTGACCTTGGGTGGCAAGGCTGTTTAACAGTAAGCAGTTACTGAGAAAATTTCCACGGCCTAATGTTGTCAAGATGACTCATTGTGAATGAACAAAACAAGGTTGTTTTGAAAGAAAGCCAGACTTTATGTTTTGCCTTTGTTCAAGCCCTTTGTCATCATTATTCTGTTATGAGCAAACAGTTTTAACGTGTCATCATCGCAACCATGGTAGTATTTCTTTGCTAATAAAGATCTATATATCCAAGTTTAAAGCGCTGAACATTGGCTGCGATTCTCCGTTTCTTTTTGGTGAATCTTGTCGAGTAACGGAAATCCATAACATTTATGATACAGCAAAGCACCATCTCCGCAACGAAAGTAACAACATATCGAAAGAACACTTTGGATAATTATTATTACCGTCAACGTTTCCAACAGTTGGAACTGGTGATCACAACGCGAAATGAAGTAACCACTCAACAAAACAACAAGTCGCTTTGAAATCTAGCGGTGTAGACATTTCGGAAAAGTTAACACAGATATTTCCAGTGGATTGCGAATAACTATTAAAACGAACAAAAACTTTTGTGACTGGTTAATAAGAACTTTTGGCAACATATAAATAAGCATACATATTTGTCGGCCAACCAGATGCACATTATTTTTTTTGCTCCCATCGTCATATTTATTGTTGTCGGGTGTTACGCATTTATTTGTATGTGGTCCAGTGTTTGTCAAGTGTAGGGGATTTTTGTGTTGTTTCTCTAAGGCCGGGAGACAGGGCGAAAAGTTATTTTCTGAGGTGCACCATATATAATTTCTGGGAAGAAAATCGAAAGGTCGATTTATTTGGTTCTGCAGGGACGGTCCTGAATTATATAACGTGCCAGTTTGTGTTTAACGTCAGATCTGTGTATAAATTGATGCTATAATTTTGTTTTCTTCTCTTTCTTCTTTTCGTTATATTTACATATGATATTTGTTGTGGTCAGATATATGTTATTATTGTGATCTTTCGTCATGTCTGCTGTCTAGTGGTCTTTGTTAGTTGATATTTAGATATTATGCGCACTGTGGGTGTCCCTACACAAGCTTGTGGTTGTTACTGTGGTTTATTTCTTTGTGATCACCGTCTCCGTGTACTTGGCTTGTGAGTCTAGCGTTTTATAGAAAACACTTAGAGTTATCATTCATTCGTTTTGTATATGTATATATGTGTATGTTTAAATATATTTACACAAATTTCTCGGCAGCTATTGGATATATATGTGAGGGAGTATAGGTAATACCCCCCCCCCCCCTCACTACCTAGTGATGTTAGAGTGACTGTGTGAGTACAGGGGGACATTATTAGTACTACAAAGTTACGTACACAGGGGGTGGTAGTGTACTTATTGGAAGGCACACAAAGACTAGTAGCAGAGTCGTCACATTTATAGTTGGCTGACAGACAGCAACGTGTCCACAAGTACAAGATGCCTATTTTAATGGAATATATTGAAGCAGGTGAACGAATAGGCCTGAAAGGTAAAGAGTTACAGGAGTATGCAGAAGCAAAAGAACAAAAACAGACGGAAAGAGAGGAGAGGCATAATGAACGCGAGGCAAAGCGTCTACAGGAAGAGACACAAGTAAAACTAGCTGAAATGGAAAACAAACGTTTACAGGAAGTAAAGTTAGCTGAAATGGAAAATAAGCGTCTACAGGAAGAGGCACAAGTAAAACTAGCTGAAATGGAAAACAAGCGTCTACAGGAAGAGACACAAGTAAAACTAGCTGAAATGGAAAACAAACGTCTACAGGAAGTAAAGTTGGCTGAGATAGAAAACAAACGTCTACAGGAAGTTAAGTTGGCTGAGATAGAAAACAACCGTCTACAGGAAGAGAAAGAGACACAAATGAAAATGGAAATTGAGAAAGAGAAGATTAAGATGGAAGCTGAAATTGCTCTCAGAAAATTAGAACTATCATCAAAAGGTCAAAGTGAGGAAAGCAGAAGACCTTCGCAGTCGTCACAGAGACTAAAACTGCCATATTTTACGGACCGGGATTGCCTTGAATCCTATCTTGGGATATTCGAATCGTCTGTAAAAACATTAGGCATTCCAGAAGCGGAGTATGCGATGCGACTTGGCGAGTTTCTTACGAGTAAGGCACTAGACACCATGTTCAATTTACCTGTAGAAGAAAGAAACAACTACACTATCTTACGTCAACGTGTCAGAATCTCCAATAAGGGTTTAGAGAGTTAATAGGAGTTAAGACAAGTGTAGTAGGGAGACACCAGACAGGAGACACACCAGCGCTATAAATAGCTTCACCGGGGGACACATTTGTGTCAACCAAGGGAGCATTAAGGACAGTTGAGCGAGGGCTTCCCCAAGCCATTGGGAAGCTTGGCCTTACGAGTAACCGTGGAGTAGCTGGTTACTCAAGCTCACGAGCCAGCGTGCTTAGGACTCTATGCACGCAAGACTCGCTAATGCACGGAGGGGACAGCGTCCGTGCTTGACCACGCAATGTGTAGCGTGTGGTCAGACCCGACTGGAGACGATTAGAGAGTAGACGTGTTCTTGACAAATGCTATAAGTTTCTAGGCAATAGTTAAATATTAGGCTTTAGATTTAGATTGTGATTACTAGCATCATTTCTCACCACTTCATTACATTCATGTTGTTTAATGTCAATGAAGCATACCGCTCGCAGAGCTTATAAATTGCCAGCTCTAAATAAATTGCATTCCTTTTGCAAATGACACGAGTTGTTATATCGTGCGGTGCAAAAGTAGGGGAGTCCTGAAAGACCTGTAGGAAGCAAGTTGCTGACAGGCAGGACCCCAATTGGTGTCAGAAGCCACTGAACCAACGTCAACAGGCAATTGGTATCAAAAAATTCTGAACCAGCTTCAACAAGCACGATTCAACATTATTGCTGTGTTAAATTAGTTGAAAGTAATGTAAATTTGTTTGCATATATGGCAGAAATAACTTTCTCTTGTGAATTATTTGTGGAGCTTGAACCACAATGAAGCAAAATTAAGTTACAAATTGTGAAATTCTACGAAAATTAAGTTAGACAGTGTGTTATTCTACGGAAATTAATGCAAATGTATACAATCATCAGTTTAATTTGTCAAGCAAACCATCGTGTACATTTCATTATGTGTGATACAGCCATCAATGTCACCATTCTTCATACTCAGTAAATAGATTAGCTAATGATCTGAAACCTAGAACGAAGTTATACCAAACTAGTCAGAAAGTGAAGACAAGACGACATCGACTGTCATACGACGAATCATATTACGAATCATGACAATCATTCAGACGATCATACCATTCATTCATCAACACCATTTATCATTATCTACCACATTTTTTCATTCATCAGCCGCATGAAAGATAAATTTGTATTTACAACATATGCGTGTGTCTAATTTTTGATGCTCTGCTAAACAGAAGCATCCATTGTGTTCTCAAGTCAATCATTTTGTGAGTGTGGAAGACAGCGGTGGAACATCCCAAGAACCGTATTTTCCAAAGAATTAGATGAGTATATTTTCAGAATATTTTGGTATGCTCTAAATTAATCATGCATGTTCTTTTTCAGTAAAGATGTATATTTACTAACACATAATTACAAACCATTGTGTGAATATTACTGTGATATCATTTTGAACTAACATAAGCCACAAAATGGCGCCACTTAGTGAGTGTATCCAGGCAGGCAAAGAAATGGGCCACACTGGAGAGAAGTTAGAAAAGTGGGCGGATCAAAAGTATAAAGAAGAAATAACTCGATTGGAACAGAAGGCTGCTCTAGAGAGGGATGAAAGAGCATTAGAAAGTCAGCATCAAAAAGAAATGAAAGAGGTCGAAGAAGCTACCAAACAGAAACAGTTAGACTTAGATCATGCCACCAAACAAAAGCAGATACAAGTAGACTCAGAGACTAAATTAAAAATGAAGAAAATGGAGGTAGATTCAAACATACAGATAGCCTCTAGCAAACAAAAGAGCCAAGAAGAACAAAACAAATTTAGTAAGTATAAAGGCCTTATCAAACCATACAGCGTATGGGATTCAATTAGTGCATGGACTGAGAATATAGAATTCCAACTAAAGACTCAGAAAATACCTTTGGATGACTGGGCAATGATCTACATGAGAAACCTCAGTGGGGAGCCGTTAAAAGTAATAGAATCCATACCTACAGAGCTAAGGAACAATTATCAGTACATTCACGAAAGGATCATGCAACACTTTCTTTTAGACGCCACTGGGTACCAAATTCAGTTCGCCCAAATTAAGCCAAAAGCAACTGAAATCTTCTAAGACTACATCTCTAATGTGCAGAGCACATTTAAAAAGTGGACTAGAGTGGCGAAAGTTTGTAACAACTATGAAAAATTAGAAGATCTTATGGTAATAGACAAGGTAATATCTACCGTTCCTACTCCTTTTGCGAAGTTTCTCCAACAGTCGGATATTTAATCCATTCAGCAATTAGAAAAACGGGGGTCAGCATATTTTTCATCTAATCGGGACATATTTAAATCTACATGATACAGAAATCACTGCTTTTGCAAACAAGGTACCTGATAGATCTTACAATCAGAAAGATTACCGTAAGAAGGACAAACCATATCAGAAGCCACCTCGATGTGGATATTGTAGTCTGTTTCATCCTAGCTACTCTATGTGTGACAAAAACCCCGCATATCCGTCACACTTAAAATCAGTGTTAAAGAAGCAAGAAAGCAGAAGAAAATAATTTAAACGTGCTGTTAAATGTTACTTTTGTTCCAGTTATGGCCACTATAGTAATAAATGTCTTGGTAGGCAACGAATAAAGGCAAATAATGCAGCACTCATCGATACATCGTCAGACGATGAGAGTGACATTGATCCGGAACTTGTGAATGTGTTACCAACGAGTGAATGTGAAAGTGTAGCAGTAGTAACAGACATATTAGACTTTAAGAAATGTGAAATATGTCACCAGTTTCATGCGGATGGTAAATTGAAATGTGGGCACGTAATACCATGTTCAAATGAAGATGCTAACGCAGCTAGTGCCTCCAGACGTAAACTTAAGTTCTACGATGCACTGGTCAATGATCAACCATGCCAATGTTTAATTGATAACGGAAGCACTCTACTGGGTTTAAGGAAAGAACTTACTAGACCAGAAGATTACACGGGTGAATTTGTCAAATGCCGTACTTTCTCTGGAACCATTGAGAAATACCCACTGGCAAAAGCGCATATCAATACCCCGTTCCTTACCGGCACATTTACGTGCGCAATCCTGCAAGATCCATGCACGGATCTCATTTTAGGATGCCTAGATTCATTGAAACAATGTACAGACGACGACATAAGAGCCTGGAAACATACACACATAGGTAACGCTGTAACAAGGTCAGATACACAAACAAACTATACTGACTTACAAAATTAAATGCTACAGCTATTAACACCAAGTGGTGCAGATACCAACACTACTCGACTGAAATTTATCGAGGCACAAAGCACCGACCCAACTATCGCACCTTATTTTAAATTGTTAGGTGAGCGAGCGAAAGTGACTAAAAATGCATCTTGGCAATTTAGAAAACATAACGGAATTCTCATGCGTTATTACACAAATAATAACCATGAAATTCAGCAGACGGTGTTACCTGTAACATACCGACAAAATGTGCTAAAGATCGCACATGAGTCACCATTTGCTGGACATTTGGCCTATGATAAAACGCGAGCCAGAATTTTGTCACACTTTTACTGGCCTAAATTCTGTTCTGACATAAATTTTTTCTGTCGTTCATGTACTATTTGTCAACATCTTGTACGAAAGGGAAAGCATGTGACGGCCGAAGTTCAACGGTCATTATTAGCATCTAGACCATTTGAGTGTGTAGCGGTCGATATTGTTGGACCCCTAAATCAGGTGTCAAGCAAAGGAAACCGATATATACTTACTCTCGTGGATCGATGCACCAGGTGGATCGAAGCTATTCCACTAAAATACATCACCTCCAAAGATGTGGCAAATGTATTTTTGCACCTATTTTCTCGCTTTGGCTTCCCACGTTCTATTTTATCAGATCGGGGAACGCAGTTTATTTCGGCTGCTACGCAAGCCTTAACAAAATTGTTAGGAATAGAGCAGCATTTCTGTACCCCGTACCACCCAATGAGCAACGGGATCATAGAGAAAATTAACGGGGATCTCAAACACATGCTGGCTAAAGTAACAGTGGAGAACCCATCTGATTGGGACACACTATTGCCAGCAGTGCTATTTGCCCATAGAGAAATTCCGCACTCGAGTACGGGTTTCTCACCTTTTGAGTTAGTTTATGGGGCGAACCCTCGAGGACCCCTAACCATTTACCATCAGCTAATTACTAGCTTACCAGACAATCCAACAGCAGTAACACCATATGAGATGGTAACGGAGACACGCGATAGAATAATGAAAGCGTGCATAATAGCCAAGGCATCTTTGGAGAGGAAAGGACAGATGTACCGCGACTATGCAAATAAGGGTGCTAAAACTATACGCCTTGAACCAAATCAGAAGGTTTTGCTTCTACTACCTGACAAATGTAATTTGTTAATAACATCTTGGCAAGGGCCATTCAACGTTGAACGTAAAATATCAGATGTGGATTATGAAATATCGATAAAAGGAAAATTAAAGATATTTCATATCAACATGCTGAAACCATACTTTTCACGCCAAGAACAACAGACAGACGAACAAGATGCACCAACACCAAGTAATCGGACGACAGACGTACACAACACAACTTCACTAGGTAGGGCGACACACGACAGCGACAACGCAAACACACTTAGCCAGGTAACAGCACACGCAGCTAGTACCACAACAGTATTGAACGAGACAGACGAAGACGAGATGGAATTACCAGTCCCTACTGTAGACACGACTGCGACCATTGACAGCATAAAGATAGAAACTAAACTTACAGACGATCAACGACGACAGATGATAGAGTTAGTGACGGAATACAGAGACATTTTCTCCGACATCCCAAGAAATACAGACAGAATAGAACATTCTATTATTCTGACTGAAAACACTCCAATAAAGTGTCGACCTTATTCTATCCCTTTAAACTATAGGTCGAACCTCGACAAAGAACTACTATCTCTCGAGTCGAGTGGAATTATCCAGAAATCTCAGTCAGAGTATTCTTTCCCTATCGTCCTTGTTGCCAAAAAGGACTCAACTATTCGACTCTGCGTCGATTATAGACGTTTAAACAAAATAACCAAAATTGATGCTGAACCAATCCCAGCATGCGAGGATTTGATCTTGGACATGTCTACATCTCGCATATTTAGTAAGCTTGACCTCACGAAAGGTTATTGGCAGGTCCCGATGCAACTAAATTCGATTCCTTTAACAGCTTTCTCCACCCCTTTAGGTCTATATGAGTGGCGCTTTCTTCCTTTTGGCCTTCGTAACGCTCCAGCAACTTACGTCCGTCTAACTAGGGATCTTCTCCATGGGATGACCAATATTTCTACATATATAGATGACATATGTATTCATACGGAAGACTGGACATCACACCTACTGAAACTACGACAAGTCTTCGACAGGTTACGAGTATTTGGGCTTACAGTCAAGCCGACCAAAGTAGAGTTGGGCATGGGACAAATTGACTTCCTAGGTCATACCATCTGCAGGGGCCAATTAAGAACAGATGACAGAATCGTCACCAAGATTCTGAATTTGACAATGCCAACGACCAAGAAACAGGTCCGAAGTTTACTGGGTCTGGTAAACTAGTATAGTAAATTTATTCCAAATCTGGTGGAAATCACCAGTGTTTTTTCTAAAATCTTAAAAGCTTCGGCTAAATTATCTGTACAAGATGCAGGATTAATTAGAGCGTTATCAAAACTGAAATACCTATTTACCGTTCTACCTATCCTGCGTTTGCCTAATCCAAAACGTACCTATTTTTTACGTACAGATGCGAGTGCTATCTCCATATCTGGGATACTAGGACAGTTCTGCGAAGGGAAGTTCCACCCAGTAATGTACGTAAGTCGGAAAATTTGCCCTGCTGAATCCAGATACTCAGCATCAGAATTGGAGGGCCTCAGCTTAATCTATTGTGTTAAGAAATTTCATAGATTTTTGGCAGGAGCACAGTTTGTGATCGAAACCAACAATTCTCCATTGTCTGTGATGCAGTCTGGCATTCCCCATAATAACAGAGTCTACAGGTGGGCTTTGATTCTGCAAAACTATACATTTACCATCCAGCACTTAAAGGGAAGATTGAATACTTTGGCAGACATTTTGAGTCGACCGTCAACCATTGAAATACCTGATTTGCAGGAAGGGATCGACCACAGATCACCAGAAACAGTGACACTGTAAATGTTAGGTAACTCAGTGCCGTATGTGGTGATTAAGATACACTGTAAGTGCGTTATCATCGCCAAACATGTAAACTGTGTGAAAGTAACAGTGCTATGAAGAGTGAAACGAACAGACGCATAAGTAACATGCGCTGACACACACATAAGCTATACTAACGTTGAAGTGTTAGCTGTGAACCTACATAAGTTAGTAGGGAACTATATGTATACACTATCCATGAAGGAGAGCATAAAAGACTGTGCCAAAATGAACTATGTTATAAGAATAGTCTACAGAGAACATTGCTCCATCTTCACACCGGAAAGGAGGACTTAAGTTAGTGTAATTAGATATAGAAATGTAACTGTGATATATATATATATATATATATATATATATATATATATATATATATATATATATATATATATATATATATATATATATATATATATATATATATATATATATATATATATATATATTATTAGCAGTACACATAACTTCATTTTTCTACGAATAATTGAACTGCAAAATGTTGAAATGCATATATAACTTTATTTATATCATGTGGTAGTTAGAAATCACCAGCATTTAGTTAATAAACCAGTTAATGTAACACCAATAGTAAGAATACAATTGTTAGATATTACATTAGTTTATCACCGCATAATCATAATCATTTATAAATTCATTTATCTAAAATATCATTTCTAAACTAACCCAACCATTTAGGAATTAAAATCATTTCATTTACCAATAACACTTTAAGGTAGTTAACTCAATTCTCTTAAATAAAATTAATTAGTTAGATTATTTCCCTTAGGATAATTTAAAACAGCACACCAAATTATGTTAGTTACTATTACAGGATCGGTGACAAACCATCCTCACACCCGTGTATATTTTGTATAGACATGACACGTGCAAACAAACCGCACAGTCATTGGGCGTGAATACTGTTATAATTCAGCCAATCATTTATTGTAAATATGTAATGTTCATTTATGTGATGCTATGAACCATATTTTAATGACGAGTGAATGGTTTAGCAAAGCGAGAGTATGAAAGTGAATGAAAGATGTATGAAAAGAGGTATAAATGAGAGGAGAGAAAGTGGAGATTAGTAAACATGGAAAGAAAGAGAGAGTGAGAGAAAGGTAGTGGCAAATTTTTTTCACCGCTGAAAACGTCTTGTTGTGACTTGTCTGTGTCATTTGTGTAACCAATGTGTTGTCAAGTTTTTATGTGTGTTACTGCCATACTTTAATAAAGTAGATAGGGAATATACTTTGAGCATCTTAGAGCGGAGTTGTGGTCATAAATAAGAATAACAAACATTTGTAACCACAATAAACCGATTTACGGCGCTCGAAGGAATACACACATTGTATAAACTAACGCATACACAGTTTAGCAAATTAGGTACATTGTACTTTATTAGAGAACACACAAACAAACAGGAAAACAAACACATAAAAGTTGCACACACTATTTGTTTCAAAGAACAACAACTTAAATTCAGGGGACACAATAACTTCTTAAAAACCTTAATGTAACATTGAAAATAGCTTTTCACGAGCGGAAGCGAGAAGGTGAAGAGTAGAACTCCATGTATATGAGTTGGAGGGGATATTAATGGGGACATGAACAGTTTATGCTCATGTGTTGCACTCATAACAGAGTCAACTTGTATTTGGGTTGTCATTTTCGGGCAATATGAGGACAGGTCGAGACAGAAGTCAACGGGAGAAAGTCAAAAGACATAGGGTCAAACGACGGAAGCCAGGACATAAGTTATAAGACAACGGATCCGGTTCAAAACAATTCCCAAAGATATCTATAGAACCAAATATACTGATACACGGGCTACTTAATTAGCCGAGTGAAAAGATAGAACAGTGTAAGTAAAGGAAGAAGAGAGTTGTTCTATCCCCAAACGAGAGATTTACAACTTATTGGATCTCTAACAAAATTGGACATCCAATTTTTCTTTGTGACCATACGTGTTACAAACATGAGTTAAAGGGGTGTAACACTTCACAGAGAGGAGGGGAGCCTGTCAGAATCTCCAATAAGGGTTTAGAGAGTTAATAGGAGTTAAGACAAGTGTAGTAGGGAGACACCAGACAGGAGACACACCAGCGCTATAAATAGCTTCACCGGGGGACACATTTGTGTCAACCAAGGGAGCATTAAGGACAGTTGAGCGAGGGCTTCCCCAAGCCATTGGGAAGCTTGGCCTTACGAGTAACCGTGGAGTACCCGGTTACTCAAGCTCACGAGCCAGCGTGCTTGGGACTCTATGCACGCAAGACTCGCTAATGAACGGAGGGGACAGCGTCCGTGCTTGACCACGCAATGTGTAGCGTGTGGTCAGACCCGACTGGAGACGATTAGAGAGTAGACGTGTTCTTGACAAATGCTATAAGTTTCTAGGCAATAGTTAAATATTAGGCTTTAGATTTAGATTGTGATTACTAGCATCATTTCTCACCACTTCATTACATTCATGTTGTTTAATGTCAATGAAGCATATCGCTCGCAGAGCTTATAAATTGCCAGCTTTAAATAAATTGCATTCCTTTTGCAAATGACACGAGTTGTTATTTCGTGCGGTGCAAAAGTAGGGGAGTCCTGAAAGACCTGTAGCAAGCAAGTTGCTGACAGTATGCGGAGTATGCGATGCGACTTGGCGAGTTTCTTACGGGTAAGGCACTAGACACCATGTTCAATTTACCTGTAGAAGAAAGAAACAACTACACTATCTTACGTCAACGTTTGCTGACAAAGTTCCAACTAACTGAACATGGATATAGAACAAAGTTTAGACAGTTAGTGCCAGAGACAAATCAAGATTTCACAGACTTTGTTAACACAGTAAAGAACACATTTAACATATGGATGGAGCTCGCAGAAGTAGGGAAAGATTTTAATAAATTAGTAGATTTAGTGTTAAGAGACAAAGTATTAGCTTCATGTAATACTAACTTAGTGGCTTTCTTTGAGGAACGTAAGCCAAAGGACATAGACACAATGTCTCAGTTAGGGCAAAACTACATGACTGCACATTCTAACGTATCTATTGGGAAACTAATGAGTGAGGAAATAGTCTGTGCAGCGTACACTAAACAGGACCAGAATCCAGTCATCAGACCAAGGGCGAAAAGTGTGGATTCAGCACAAAAAGGTGAGCAGTAAGAACCTCAAGATAATGGTTTCCGAGGAAACAATGTTAGTAGAGTAGGACGGTACCCATATAGAAGAGGGAATTTCCAGAGACGTCCAAATTATGCCGGATGTTGGAATTGTTGGAGCTGGAGACACAAGGCAGCGGAGTGTGACGTGCAGCCAGCCAGTGAGCCAACAAGTAACGCAAGGAAGGAGATCATCTGTTTCAAATGTGGAAAGAAGGGGCATGTCACCCATCAATGTAGGATGAGAGAAATAGAGCACTCAAATGCAGCGCAAGTAATTGAGACGCTGAACAATGAAGATTGTAGTGGGTGCAAACCTCTTTTTGAAAAAGACAGTCAGCCAGTCCTAATATGTGGTCATACAGTGAAAGCAGGATCAGCAGTGCATGAAGGAGGAAGTCTGAAGCTGCATCAGGGATTCGTCAATGATAGACCAGCGTTAACAATTAGGGATTCCGGATGTACGTCTATCGGAGTGAGGAAAAGTTTAATAGATCCCTCGGATTATACAGGGAAAAAGATTAGATGCATAACATTCAACGGCACAGTAGAGTTCTACCCATTAGCCATAATAACAGTAAAAACACCATATATCACTGGAAGAGTGACAGCGTGTGTTTTGGACTCACCAGTGGCTGATTTGATCATAGGAAATGTTATAGGAGTTAAAGATTGTACAGAAGAGGAAGTAGTTTATTGGGACCAAAAATATAGTGTAAGCAGTAACGAGGTAGTTACCACAAGAGAACCTAAATTAGAGAGTATAGCTGAGGTAGAAGAGGCACTTGAAGTAAACATAGGGACTAAAGACAAGGGTAGTACAGTTGAGCAGATGAGAATGGATCCCAAATATAGTGCTAGTGACTCCCAGAGACAAGATACTACTCTTAACAAATGTTCCCAAGGGTGTAGGAGAGTAGAACATAGGCAGTCAAAGAAAGATAGATGGTGCTTCGAGAGGAAGAACAATGTACTCACTCGCAGGTTTTCAGATGGCGGAACTGCACGTGGGCAAGGAGCAGTACCTTTAGCACATAGAGACCGATATACTAGAAAGCTCAGGATAGTGCATGTGCAGGGCACATAGGCATAAGGCGTATGCAGCAGAAAGCAAGGTGCCAGGTATATGGGCCAAGATTGAATAAAGAGTTCAGACTAAACAGAGACTCAAGTGTAACGGTGCAATATGCAGATAGGAAAGTTGAGTCAGGTCAAAAGAGTGTTCGCGACATTACTGACCCAGGGCTAGGGATAGCAAACAGATGTTGTAATTGTAGAGGTACAATGAGTCATGGGTACACGAAAGGTAGACACAGCATCGACAGGAATCAGAGGAGGGTTAATGCAAGAACAGAACCGCCTGATATAGGGTCGGTACACAAATAGTATTGTGTGGTCGTGAAGTAGTAAGAGACCTGTGGGTACATAAGTATAATGCTTTCCTATGATGTATTATTATTATGTGATGTATTAGTTCATGCATTGGTACACAAGATAGAAAGATGGTTGTATTTATGTGTGGGGAATAGGGGAGTGTACTATGAGCATTTGATGTAGTATTTAGTGTGGTAGCTAGAGTAAGGTGGAGCCATACTTAGGACTACCCAGGCAATATGTCTGGGTCACATATTTGATAAGTATTAGTCTCCCAACATTTGAAAACGATGTTTTCTTTTAAGGGGGTGGGGGGGGGGGATAATGACATATGCCTGGGTCATTGACAGTAAGGTGAGTGACCTGGCTACGAGGAAAACAATCAACCCTGCGAAATAATGGGGCGAGTGTGAGTGGAAGACCCCAGGGGGGATGGGGAGAAAGACAGTTTTAGGCTGGAGTGTTGTGTGAAGGCAGGAGACAAAAAGTCAGTGAGAGCAGAGACCGACTGAGGTTGGGTTTGTGTGAAGTCAAGGGACTTCAGAGAGTTGAGTTTTAGACACAGAACGAGTCGGTAGTCCGGTAGTCGACGGAGAACTGTGTTGTGGGATTGTCCGAGCTGTGAATGCAGTCCTAAAACCCAGAGTGGGTTACATAGAGAGCAGAGGCTCCGACCCAGTGGGTGGGTCGTATTGTGTGAGATCCAGCCGTGGATAGTAGCTGGATTACCTGTCTTATGAATTGGAGATTGAGCAGGCCGTGAGAAGACAGTGATGTGTGCGTGTTGATATTGTGAGGAGGATATTTATATTCTATGGATTACATTATTTCTGGATGTATAAACATGTTCCGCCTGTCCGTGTTCTTTCTGGATTAAAGATTATGTGCGCCAACTCAATCTTGTTTCATGACTGGTGAAGGTGCACTGCTGGGGTGAGTTGGATTAAGAGACAGTTAGATAGCTCGATTGACACACCATGAGCATCGTTACCTAGACAACGACCATCACACGCCCTTATCATGAGAACGACGTGTGACACCCCCCCCCTTTTTTTTTGTCTTGTATGAGTGTTTTGTATTTTATGCTGTGTATTGTGTTGGTGAAGATGAAGCGTCTGATTTGTATGTTTATGTTTGTGACGGTCTGTTTGGGAGGGTCTAGTACTGTCGCTAAGTATATTATTTTAGATATTATGTATGTGTTGACTATTGTGCTTCTACCAAATATTGTGGATGTCTTGTACCTATACCTATGTAACATGGCTGTGATCTGTTTGGTCAGAGAGTGCCATGTCTGTGTGTTTTTGTGGGATCACATGGAAATGTGATCCCATACAGCTTCATGGTGTCTGTGTGTCTCAGGTCTGGAGGGAAATCAGACTTTTGTTTCCACTTTCCTAGACCCATTATTTGTGATTTCTGTATATTTACTTTGGCTCCACTGCCTTTTCCAAAATGGGTAAAGGTTTGGAGTATGTTCCTTGTTGAGATGTTGCTAGTGAGAAAGAAGGCAGTGTCATCTGCATAAGCAACGAGCTTCTGCTCTCCTATCCCATGCAGGAAAGTTCCTTTAATACTAGTGTCCTGTCTGATCTTCTCTAGTAAAGGCTCTAAGGTGAGCACATACAGTAGTGGTGATAAGGGACATCCCTGACTTACAGATCTCGTGAGCCTGAAGCTAGCTGTCAGTGAATGGTTCACCAACACTTTGCTCTCAGGATTTTTGTCTGTGAATAGATGTGTGTAGTGTTGCTGGAAAGCGGTCCCTATGTGTGGTGTTTCTGTCTGCATGTTTCCCTGCATGTCTGATATTTTGCTGATATGTCTCCTATGCTGTATATTCTGCTCTATTGCAATGTACTGTGTACTGGCTGTCTCTTGTGTAATTGTGTTGAGCTTTGTTCTGAGAAGAGCACCCATATATCTGTGATTTTGGTGTTCTTCTAGCTGTGCTTCAAGTGTGTGTAAATGAGGCGCATCTCTGTCTGTCTGTTTTGTCAGTCGTATGGCTGTCTGTATAATACGCTCCTGTCTTAGTCTGTCTTTGTGGATCATGGTTGCTATATGTTGTGTTCTGCTTCGTATCGTGTTTTTTAGCAAGTCCCAGTATTGTGTGATGTTCTCAGTCGGTATATTGACTGTGTAAGTGTGTATGAGCTGTGTCATATATCTTACATATTGTGTGTCTTTCAGAAGTGTGCAATTAAACTTCCAATGAGGTGAACGCTTGTGTGACTGCGTGTCTGTGCTGTTTGGGCTAATGTGTACTAGTATACATTTGTGGTCTGTGAAGTCTAGTGTTTGTCGTAGGTGTTGGGATTTTATGATGTTGTGTGTTGCGGGTGTGTAGAATCTGTCTAATCTGGATGATCTGTTGTGTGCTTTGTTTTGTGTGCGTCGTTTCTCTGCTGTCGGGGTGTGTTTGCCAGAATGCGTCTGTGGGGTTGTGTGTATCGATGATGTTTAGCAGTGTGTCTAGTTGATGTATGCTGTCCTTGCCGGACCTCCTCAGCTGTGTTCTTACTTCACCTCCTACCACATCCATTCCTTCAAGAACACAGTTGAAATCACCGGCAAGAACAATATTTTGTCCCCTGTATGTCTGTGTTAATAAGTCGTCTAACTGTTCATAAAATAGAGGTTGATAATTGTAGTTTGGAGGTGCATGTATGTTAACAATAGCGAACGTGTGTGCCTCGTTTTTTACCTCAACTGTACAAATCCTACCATGTGGGTCTCTGTGTGACCTAAAAATATTCCATGTGTCGGAAATTTGTAAGATCGCTGTCCCTGACCCTGTGTTGTTTTCCGCCAAACTGAATGACGATTTTTTAAATCCTAGCCGTGTTACCAATTCAGCTGCTTCAAAGTCTGTTCGGATATTTGTTTCTTGTAATAAAAGAAAATCTGGCTTGTGTTTGTGTATGAGAGTGACCATTTGTTTTAATTTCATTCTCATACCACGAATATTTAAGCTAATTAAACATAAATCGTCAGCCATTTAAAAAATGTAAATAAACAACATGGTGGTTAAATTTAAGTGATTACCTTTATCTTGTTCTGTGGTACGTCAAATCTGGGCTGTATCTTCGGTTGTGGTGATATTTTTGTAGTTTTCGTTTGCCTCGTGGTCTTCGTCGGTATTTTCGTCGATGTTGATAAAAAGTGGTCCTTCATTGTCGCTGTCTTCATTCTGTTTTGTAGCAGCTTTCTTGCATGGTTTGGAAGGGGAAGGGGAAGATCTTCCCTCCTCTTCTTTTATATCGTTGTTGTTTGAGGAATTTCTTCTCTCTGCCCACTGCCTTTTTCTGCCGTAGATGACATATTGGAAACCGTCGTCGTTGGTTTCTTATGGAGTTGTTTTTGTTTGAGTTTCTACGGCTGTCTCCGTGGTCACCGGTCTGCTAGTTACCTGAACGTCATCTTGGACGGCGTTGTTTTGCTGTGTGTGGGCCTTCCCCTTGATTGCCGAGAATTTCTCTTGTGCTGGTTCAGAGGTTTTCTTGTTATTGTCTTTCTCCTGCCGCCATGTCGGGCATTTGTTAGACCAGTGATCGTCTAGACTGCAAAATGGACATTGGGTCCGGCGACAGGGCATAGTAAACAGTATGCGGTGGTCGCCTGTTATTTTTCCTGGCGCCGTGATATTTGCGTAGTGCGGCACCGGTTTTGAGGGGGTGCATAGCACGACCCACTTGCCGCCACGGTACTGGATTCTGAAAAATTCTGCATTCTCATCTCCAATTGTCTTTTTCACAATGAATTTCACTCCCTGTGGAGAAATCGTATTGGGAAGCCAATGAATTGTCACTCGTTCCCTTTCTCGTTCCAGGTGCTGTATCGATAGCTCTAATCCCTCCGCCGGCAGCTTTATTGCTTTGCCATGCAGGCCTTTGTACACCGCCACATGGGCCGCCAATGTGTTAGGTTCACGTACCATCGAGTAGGTGTTTCATACCGGTACACGTCGGCAATCCCGCCATGTGGTACACCACATGGGCCCAGCAGCGTGCTGAAGATTAACGAAGGCGTGGCCTTGGCCGCAGCGCCAGGGCCGGTAACTGTGATTATCAACGTACATTTGTTATGTAGTGGTCTTCCTTCGAGAAAGTGGTCGACGTCGATTGAATCCATGTTCTTGACTGGTGCCATTGCTGCTGTGAAGAAATCTGGAAATATCACCACAATGAAAATCTAAAACACGGAAAATTTATTCGTGTGTGAACAGAAACCAGAGTAACCGTAACTGTGAGTTGTGAGATCTATCATCTGACTCGTTTCAGCTGGAGAAGCTGGGTCATCTGAATTTATTTTTTTTTTTTTTTTTTTTTTTTTAAGTCCACGTTTGTGGATCAGACAAAAATTTGAATTGACTTTGATAATCCTATGTGCCATATGGGTCATCTGAATTTTTTTTTTTTAAATACATTTATTTAGTGTTAAAGTCGCTGCAAAGTGTATTGTTTGTGTTTTTACAGAGAGTTGCATGTGGGCGTGTAGGTGACATGTGCGCAAAAAATACAAATATTTTATACATTTTAACATTTCTACATTGAATTTGTTGTAGGGTGAAACCTTACAGAAACAACAGCATGATGATAGTGCACCGATATTATTTCCCCTGGCACCTTCCTCTCCTGTCGGCTCTATAACCTCCAATTCCATCACCACCACTCGGTAATGATGAAACTGGCAGTATAAAATGTTTGAACCGATCGGAGATGGCGGCAGCAGAATCAACAAACAAACGGTATCAAGATGGTATGAATGGGAGGTGTAAACAGTATCGGGGTTTACAAGGCAGGAAGGGTAGTGGTTGCATTTATAATGTTTGTGTTGTTACATGCGTTCTGTGTATTTAGTATTTGTGTAGGTGTGTTTACAGAGCGTTGCATGTGAGGGTGTATGTGACGTGTGCATATTTTATTCATTGGGCATATTTACATGTGAAGGGGAGTAGATAGGGAGAAGGATAAACCTTTCCATTTTTGTTTCCATTGTCCCACTCTCACCCATTTGATCCACCAAACTATTGGGTAATGATGGTAAAGGCAAGACAGTTTTGGAACCAAAAGGTGGGGGTGTCAGCAAAGGCAACAAACAAACCATGAGCAAGGGGGGGGGGGGTCACATGGGAGATGAGGTTATATATTAATAAAGGTAAATATAATAATAATGCAAATAAAACCAAATACATCAATAATAATGATGACCTACATTTACCTACTAAGGGTGATAACAGTACTGATAGTAACAGCAATGATAATAATAGTTATGATAATGATCCCACTTTCCAAAACTGATTCCATTTGCTAGAATGATTTTCCTAGGAATATTGTTAGCATAGCATAGCATAATATAATTGCAACATGCAATGTTCAATAATGATAGAAGTAAAAGGAGTTGTTTATCTTTTTCTCCTTGCTTATTTTTTTTTTTTTTTTTGGTAAGGGTTTATTAATTTTTTCCCTTCCTCTGTGTGTGTGTGTGTGTGTGTGTGTGTGTGTGTGTGTGTGTGTGTGTGTGTGTGTGTGTGTGTGTGTTGTTGTTGTTGTTGTTGTTGTTGTTGTTGTAAAATGTAAACAAGCATCTGTATTAGCACAAATTTTTACAATCTCTTTGGTTTGGTAAACATATGTGGTTTTGTATTCATTCATTCACTATTCACTCACATTTTCTTGTTTCTTTCTCGCACTCATGTGTACTAAATTTTAAAATCATAAAGAAGTGTACTTGTGTTTACTCTGGAGATATCTGTGATATTATGTGTTTACAACATAGGAAATTTATCCATTAGTATATTCCATTCCTTGAATACATTTACATGTGAATGAGGATTTAACAAGGAAAAGGGGAATCTTTAAATTTTTGTTTCCCTTGCCACCCTCCCATCAATTTGGCTCCACTCCACCAATGCCTTTATCACCACTATCTGGGCAATGATGGTAAAGGCAGAATAAATATTTGAACCAAACCGGTGTGGGTATCAGCAAAGGCAACAACAAACCATGAGCGAGTGGGGGGGGGGGGACATGGGAAAAGGGTTTTTATTTTATTACTAATGATGACAATAATAATAATGACAAGAAGAGACATACTGAGGGTAATAACAGCCAATATAAAAACCAGCAATGGTAATAATAGTTATGAAAATGATAAACTTTTTACAAATTGTGATTCCATTTGCTAGGATGATTTTCTTTGGAATGGTGTTAACATAGCATAGCAGGTACATACAAATGCAAAACAAGGAAAAGGGGAAATCTTTACATTGTTGTTTCTCTTGCCATCCTCTCACCAATTTGTTCCACTCCAACAATGCCTTCATCACCACTATCTGGGTAATGATTGTAAAGGCAGGATAAATATTTGAACCAAACCGGTGTGGGTATCAGCAAAGGCAACAACAAACCATGAGCAACGGGAGGGGGGGGGGGAAAGGGTTTTTGTTTTATTACCAATGATGACAATAATAATAATGACAAGAAAAGACATACTGAGGGTATTAACAGCCAATATAAAAACCAGCAATGGTAATAATAGTTATGAAAATGACAAATGTTTACAAATTGTGATTTCATTTGCTAGGATGATTTTCTTTGGAATGGTGTTAACATAGCATAGCAGGTACATACAAATGCAGACTGCAGTTTTTAATAATAGTTGGAGTAAAGGGAGTTGGTTATTTGTCCTCCTGGTTTTTTATTTTTTTTTCCCCTTAACTGTAAGGGTTCGTTCATTTTTTCCCTTTCCTCTCTCTCACTTTTTATGAAAAAAAAAAAAACAAGCATTTGTATTAACACAAATTTTTCCAGTATCATTGGTTTGGTAACCATATGTGATTTTGTATTCATTCATTTAACACCCACTCACATGATTCAAAGGGGGTGACCAGGAGAAAGGGACATGACCACTCTTAATGATGGTACAGGCAGGACAAATGTTTGAATCGACCAGTGGGGGTAGTAGCAAGGCAAACAAACCCATAAGCAAAAGGGGACACAAGGGAGATGAAGTTGTAAAATAATAATGATGATATCAATAATTCTTATAACATTAATGGTACAAAGAATAATAAGGTAGGATAATGATAGTAATAATAATAATGATAAAAATGATAATAATAATAATAATAATAATAATGATAATTATAATAGTAGTAAATAATAATAATAAATAATAATAAAATAATAATAATAATAATAATAGATATGTGATTATATTTACTAAAATGATAATCTTGGTAATGGTGGTAGTATAGCATAGCAAGTGGTTTTAAAGCAAGCATCCAATATTTAATACATTGGAATGGAAGGAGTTGATTTTCTTTTCTCCTTCCCCCCCCCCTCCACCCTCCCCTTATCTATAAGGGTTAAATCCTCATTTGAAGCACACAAAAAAACCATTTATACTTCCACAAATCTTAACATGAGGGATTATTCATTGGTCTTGGTGACCATATGTGATATTTTTTAATCATTCACTCACCATTTACTCACATTTTCTTCTTTCTTTCTCGCACTCATGTATACCAAATTTGTAATACAATAATGAAGAATACATATGATTTACTCTGAATACAGTTGTGATATTTTGTGCGTGTACATAAATGATATTAAGTGTATGTTATATGTGCGGTGTTTGTATCTGGCTGAGTTTCTACATGTCCATATGAGATATCTATAGTAAGAAAGAGCTGTCGGTAGTTTTGTATGTATGTCTTTTGCTGATTTTGGTATAGTGTTGAGAAAAATTGCTTTATATATGTCGGTTTGTTTGCTTGTTTGCATTTGTATGAGGTGTTTGAGTGTTGCGCGTATGGCTGTAATTGTTGGACATATCACCACAATGAAAATCTAAAACACGGAAGATTTATTCGTGTGTGAACAGAAACCAGAGTAACCGTAATTGTGAGTTGTGAGATCTGACTCGTTTCAGCTGGAGAATCTGGGTCTTCTGTTTTTTTTTTTTTTAAGTCCACGTTTGTGGATCAGACATTAACTTGAATTGACTTTGATAATCCTATGTGCCATCTGGGTCATCTGAATTTTTTTTTTTTTTTTTTTTTTTTGGTTTTATATTGCTCCTCTCCACGGAAATCTTTAGTAATTTTTTTTTATTTTTTTTTTATTTTAAAAAAAAAACACTTTTATTGAGTGTTAAAGTGGTTGCGAATTGTATTGTTCGTGTTTTTACAGAGCGTTGCATGTGGACGTGTAGGTGACATATGCGCAAAAATACAAATATTTTATACATTTAAACATTCCTCCATTGACATTGTTGTAAGGAAATATTTTAAATCAACAGCGTGATGGTAGTGGGTTGTTATTATTTCCCCTGCCGCCCCGCTCTCCTGTCAGCTCCAAATCTCCTACCAAGTACCATCACCACCTCTCGGCGATGATAAACATGGCGGTGCACAAACTGTTTAGAACCAACCGGTGAGGGTGGCAGCAGAGACAACAATCACAGTATCAAAAAGGTGGGAAAGGGGGATGAGATTGTATACGCGTTTACAAAGCCATATATATTAGTAGTGATTACAATGATAATAGTGCAAATAACAACCAAATACATAAATAATATAATAATGACAAAGAATAACACTGCTAAGTGCTAAGGGTGATAGTCTCAATGATAATAATAATAGTTCTAACATGTGATTCCATGTGCTAAATTGATTATCTTAGGAATGGTGTTTACATGAAATACATCTTATAATAATAATGACAAAGAATAAAACTACTAAGGGTCATAACAGCAATGCTAAAAAACACCATGATAAAATTAGTTTTGATAATGATCACATTATGCAATGTTCAATAATAGTAGAAGTAAAAGTAAAAGGAGTTGGTTATCTTTTTCTCCTTGCTTATTTTTTTTTTTTTTTTTTTTCCCCCTTATTTGTAAGGGTTCATTCATTTTTTCCCTTCCTCTTTTTTTTTTTTTTTTTTTTTTTTTTTTAAACTGTGTAAAAAGTAAACAAGCATCAGTATTTGCACAACATTTTTACAATCTTTACATTTTTGTTTCCCTTGCCATCTTCTCACCAATTTGTTTCACTCCATCAATGCCCTTATCACCACTATCTGGGCAATGATGGTAAAGGCAGGATAAATATTTGAACCAAACCGGTGTGGGTATCAGCAAAGGCAGCAACAAACCATGAGCAAGGGGATGGGGGGGCACATGGGAAAGGGATTTTGTTTATTACTAATGATGACAATAATAATAATGACAAGAAGAGACATACTGAGGGTAATAATAGCCAATATAAAAAAAAAAACTAGCAATGGTAATAATGGTTATGAAAATGATAAACTTTTTGCAAATTGTGGTTTCCATTTGCTAGGATGATTTTCTTTGGAATGGTGTTAACATAGCATAGCAGTGTACATACACAAGCCAAATATAGTTTTTAATAATAGTTGTAGTACAGGGAGTTGGGTTTTTTCCCCCCTCATTTCCTCAATCATTTGTATTTGCACAAATTTATTTCAGTATTATTGATTTGGTAACCATATGTGATTTTGTATTTATTCCTTCAACACTCCCTCACATGATTCAAAAGGGGTGACAAGGAGAAAGGGAAATCTTTACATTTTTGTTTACTTTGCCGCACTCCCACTGATCGCTTTCACTCCAATGCCCCTCCGACCACCCTTAATGATGGTACAGGCAGGACAAATGTTTTAACTGACCAGTGGGGGTGGTAGCAAAGGCAACAAACCATAAGCAAAATGGGGCACTAGGGGAGATGAAGTTGTAAAATAATAATGATGATATCACTAATACTTATAACATTAATGATACTAAGGATAATAAGGTAGATACTGAATACAAAGAAACTTCTGAAGGGTCATCTGAAGGCGAAAGATTCATACGTTGTGAAGAGAAACCAGAGTAAACCAATCTGCTGTTTAGACAGACGTGGCCTAGCAGACAAAGAAATAAATGATTTACTAAACAATATATATTACACAAAAAGTTAGGTTCTTAAATTTAAATAATAATCAATATTGTGTAAAGCTTTTATAATGCTAATTCAATTGATCCCCTCCAAAATATGAATAAAATTTTTACAGAAATAATCATATACTTCTCTTGCAAAATAGCTATCAGTACAAGTATAGTGAAATCTATAATTGTTCCCCTTGATTGCTAAAGCCGAAAAATGACTTCAACCTAAGTGAACTTATTTCCCTTGTAATAAAATAATAACAACAGTTTTAAATATTGAGCACAGCCCACTACTGGCAACGCTTATCGCCATTATGGTATGAACCTAAGGCCCGTCCACGTCAAGGTGGAAGCACAAGACTCGAGTTTCGCTCTCATTTGAGCTCGTCAGTAGTGCATATCCTTGACCGGGCCCGGAAACAAACCCCGGATCACTGGCGTGTGAAACGGGTGTGTAACCACCAGACCACGCTGGACGCGACCAAATTATCACAACAGAATACTACAACGTCACCCATTAATAAATTTAAAAAAAAAACACCAAAAAACATAGTTGCATATCCTTTACAGGGCGTCGCATCAACACCAGCATTTTTTGCTGTTGTGATCACTTGGCAAGTTAACGTTCAGTAGTTTTCCATTGCTTTCTGAATGACCGGCATCCATACCATTTCGTAAACAATATAAAATGGCACAAAGTAGTGCAGCTTTACATAACAAATTTACGACACTTACAGCTCTGTATGTGTCGTAAATCTGTTATGTAAAGCTGCACTACTTTGTGTCATTTTATATTGTTTACATTTTCACAGCTTTTCCGCAGTTACACCCAATTTTATTCATACCATTTCGTAAAACACCAACGCAATGTGGTTTGCTGCCAAATCGTCTTCAGCTACGTTTTGAAAGCGTGTATGCGGGAACAGCGCCCGTAACTCCTTTGACTCGAAGCCAGAAAAAAAAAATATTCGTACTATAAACCATTCTGTTCACGATATCTTGGTGAATATGCTTGCAGATCTACAAATTGCTGGGAAAGACATTAGACTTATAAAAAACATATATTGGAAATAATAAGCTGCCATAAGGATTGATAATGAAGTGGGACAATATCAGCCTATTAAGAGAGGTGTTAGGCCGGTAACTAACATAATGTAATGTGTAGTGTAATGTTTCCAGATCTTTTTTCTCTATGCCGTGAAAATATTTTCAGAAATGTAGAAGATATAAATGGAATCAGCATTGGAGGACGAAACATCAATAACATTACATATGCAGATGATACAGTATTGATTGCAGACAATGCGCAGGATATGCAACAATTAGTAGATGCGGTTGTTGTACACAGTGAGCAACTGGGGTTAGAATTAAATTGTAAAAAGACACAGGATATGGTCATTACTAGGAAGAACGAAACGAAATACCACAATGTAATATACAAGTAAATGGGAATATTCTTCAACAAGTGAATTGGTACAGTTATCTCGAAACAGTTATAAAATCTGATTGGGGGGGGGGGGGGGGGGGGGGGAGAGAGATTAGAAAAAGAATCGCCATGGCGAAAGTAGCCTTTAGCAAGATGAAAAACATTCTGACCAATAAAAAGATGTCAATTGAAACGAGAAAAAGAATGTTGAGGGGATGCATAGAGCCTGTTCTTTTGTATGGATGTGAAACTTGGACAATGAGCAGTTGTCAACGTCTCTACGGGTTTACATAGTGGGTTCAGACAGGGATCTATCTATCTATCTATCTATCTATCTATCTATCTATCTATCTATCTATCTATCTATCTATCTATCTATCTATCTATCTATCTATCTATCTATCTATCTATCTATCTATCTATCTATCTATCTATCTATCTATCTATCTATCTATCTATCTATCTATCTATCTATCTATCTATCTATCTATCTATCTATCTATCTATCTATCTATCTATCTATCTATCTATCTATCTATCTATCTATCTATCTATCTATCTATCTATCTATCTATCTATCTATCTATCTATCTATCTATCTATCTATCTATCTATCTATCTATCTATCTATCTATCTATCTATCTATCTATCTATCTATCTATCTATCTATCTATCTATCTATCTATCTATCTATCTATCTATCTATCTATCTATCTATCTATCTATCTATCTATCTATCTATCTATCTATCTATCTATCTATCTATCTATCTATCTATCTATCTATCTATCTATCTATCTATCTATCTATCTATCTATCTATCTATCTATCTATCTATCTATCTATCTATCTATCTATCTATCTATCTATCTATCTATCTATCTATCTATCTATCTATCTATCTATCTATCTATCTAATCTATCTATCTATCTATCTATCTATCTATCTATCTATCTATCTATCTATCTATCTATCTATCTATCTATCTATCTATCTATCTATCTAATCTATCTAATCTATCTATCTATCTATCTATCTATCTATCTATCTATCTATCTATCTATCTATCGATTATCTATCTATCCATCCATCCATCCATCCATCCACACATCCACACATCCATCCATCCATCCATCCATCCATCCATCCATCTATCTATCTATCTATCTATCTATCTATCTATCTATCTATCTATCTATCTATCTATCTAATTGAGCACAAAACATTAGGCCTCATCATTGATAGAAACCTAACCTTTAATCCTCACGTTCAAGCGCTCACTAAACAAACAGCGAAAAAAGTCTACCAACTCGCCAAAATTAAAAATTTCCTTGATGAGGACACAAGGAAAATATTCTATACGTCTCACATACAGACCCATTTTGACTACTGCTGTACAATCTGGGACGGTTGTTCCAATTAAAGCACCAAGCGACTTTACTCACTCCAGAAACGGGCCATGAGTTTAATTTATAGCAAACATTTAACTGACAATCCTAGCCTGCATAAACGCCTTCAGTTACTACCACTCCGCAAACGTCTGCTTTTCAATAAGGCCAAACTAATTCACAAAATCCTACATCGGAATGCCCCAATTTACCTTTGGCCATTGTTTGAATATAATGCTAGACACAGTAAACGATTAAATATATTACACATTCCAAAGCCTAGGATAGACTTAAACAAAACAAGCTTAACGTACTCTGCAGCTCAGCTGTGGAACAATCTTCCACATGAAATAAAAGATATCACCAATCCCTATATATATATATAATCGCAAATTATTTGAACACTATCTCAGTACGGATTACCTTCCCCCTTAATAATAGAAGTAATAATAATAATAAAACCCTAGTATAACAGCCAGTCCCCTTTTGGTAGGCCAGTATATTCCACATAGCTAATAACAAGTGCCACACCAGTTATTACTATTACTGAGTCGTGTAGTATTGATTTTTAGTTTTTCCACATGCCTTTATAATGCATATCTTTTATATAGTTGCTGTTTTCAGTTAGCCTTGAATGATGTGTGAATGGTATAATGTATGAAAGAGAGTGATAAAAGGGCAGAATGTTAGACGGGCCTGCGCGCCCAATTCTTAACGCTTTCAAAATAAAGTTTTGTTGTTGTTGTTGTTGTTGTTGTTATGTCTGTCTGTCTGTCTGTCTGTCTGTCTGTCTGTCTGTCTGACCCTGCCCGGCTTCGCCCAGCCCCTGGTGGGGAGCATCTCATTTAATTCATATAAGTAGTCATATAAGCTCCCGTTCCCGTTTCCGTTCCCGACTATCGGTCTGTCTGTCTGTCTGTCTGTCTGTCTGTCTGTCTGTCTGTCTGTCTGTCTGTCTGTCTGTCTGTCTGTCTGTCTGTCTGTCTCCCAGTCTGACCCTGCCCGGCTTCGCCCAGCCCTTGGTGGGGAGCATCTCATTTAAATCATATAAGTAGTCATATAAGCTCCCGTTCCCGTTCCCGACTATCGGTCGGTCTGTCTGTCTCTCTATCTGATTGTCTGTCTGTCTGTCTGTCTGTCTGTCTGTCTGTCTGTCTGTCTGTCTGTCTGACCCAGCCCGGCTTCCCCCCGCGCCTAGTGGGGAGCATCTCATTTAATTCATATAAGTAGTCATATAAGCTCCCGTTCCCGTTCCAGACTGTCTGTCTGTCTGTCATTCTGTCTGTCTGTCTGTCTGTCTGTCTGTCTGCCTGCCTGCCTGCCTGTGTACCCGTTCATCCGTCTCTTCCTCCGTCTTTCCCTCCGTCTATCCCTCCCTCCCTCCCTCCCTGTCTGTCTGTCTGTCTCTCTGTCTGTCTGTCTGTCTGTCTGTCTATCTGTCTGTCTGTCTGTCTAATAATTTATTGGTTGCAGTTAGAAAATTTCGCTTAATGCTAGGATTATTTTTTTTTAATGTTGTCGTATAATTTTCATGTAAAAAATAATGTTGTATAATTTTCATGTAAAAAATGATGTGGTGGTGTAGAAAACAACCTTAGATTAACGAAGACCGACTTACAAAAAGCATTAGAAAGAGTACTTGAAAGATCTTTACAACCTCCCCCAACAATTAACTTGGGTAAATGGAGCGGCGGCAGCAACAGCAGCAGAAGAAAAAGAAGTAGGAGGAGGAGGAGGAGGGGGAGGAGGAGGAGGAGGGGGAGGAGGGGGAGGAGTAGGGGGAGGAGTAGGAGGAGGAGGAGGAGAGGAGACGGGGGAGGAGGGAAAGGAGGAGGTGGAGGAGGAGGGGAGAAGAAGGATTATAACTCATATGCCTGTAGATAACTGTAGCGATATTTTAGAAATATGCAACAATTTTACATATACAGCAATGCTATTAAAAGTTATGTCCCCTCGCTATATATAAATTATAATGTAAATTAAAATATTAAATAACATTAAGTAAAAGGAGGAGGAGGGGGAAGGGGAGGAGGGAGGAGGAGGAGAGGATGGAGAGCAGGAGGATGAGGGAAGAGGAGGGGAGGGGGATGAGGAGGAGGAGGAGGGGGAGGAGAAGGATTATAATGCATATGCCTGTAGATAACTGTAGCGAAAAGGTCCACCTATTTGAGAAATATGCAACAATTTTACATATATAGCAATGCTATTAAAAGTTATGTCCCCTCGCTATATATAAATTATAATGTAAATTAAAATATTAAATAATATTAAGTAAATAACTGCTTGTACATTAACAAACTATGACAGTTGGCAGCACCTAAATGAGAAGAAGACGTGTAGAAAATGTCATCTCGATCGGATGGATCGTTCGCGAACGCATAAATAACATACATACATACAGACATTATATATATATATATATATATATATATATATATATATATATATATATATATATATATATATATATATATATACACGCACACAATGTAGAAAGGTTATAAGGCCTGCCATGTTCTGCATATGAACTGTCTGACTAGCCGCTGTATTACTGGGTTGCTGTTTATGTGCAGGAACTCCGCAATTGCCATTGGAGTCCCAGTTTTGACAAAGTAATCTCTTAGATCCCTTCGCTCACTATTGTACTTGTCGCATGCTAGTACATAGTGGTCAATGGTGATGTTTTCTAGGCATGCTCTGCAGAATGGGTTTTCTCTCGCGTCTTTCCAGTTTCCAAGTCTGATTTTCCATGGTTGTCTTTTTGCCGACGCTTTCACGTTGGATTTGGCTTGTGGTTTGTAGCTGGGTTCGCCCAGTACCTGGTATGCATGACGACGTCTAGCGCTGTCTCGCCATTGAAGATCGATACGTGGACGCAGAGGTGTTTTCAGGGCACCAGGGCCAGGTTCTATACTGGCCAAGACCTACTAACACGTCCTAGCCGTGCGTCCTGGGCAACAGGTCCCTTCGGGGTCCTGACTGTACTTCGGCGTGGGGAGGAATAATTTGCGTTCCAGCGCCCGGTTTGCGGCACTGGATAGTGTCATTCCGTGTGATTGTACAATGTCTGTGATGTCGTCAATCCATTTTCTTCTTGGACGTCCTCGTGGTCTTGTTGCAGATGATCTTTGATGTAGGGCCAGTTATGGTAGTTGCTGGTGTTGCATTCTAACGACATGGCCAAACCACTTGATCTTCTGCTTTTCAATAAATGTGGCACATGGTGTTGATCCCACAGTCTGTCTGATAACAGAATTTCTTACTTGGTCTCGGATTGTTATGTTGGCAGCTATCCTCAGGCATCTCATCTCGCAGGTGTTGATTTTGCGAAGGTGTGATTTGGTTAAAGTCTAGGTTTGAGATTTGTAGCATAGGGTTGGTGTGAATATGCTGTTTATTATCTGTCATTTTGTGGACATGGGTATATTTGGATGTTTCAGTAAGGGTGATAGTTGATATGTATGTGCACTAGTTTGTTTTGTATCTGATTTCGATTTCTCTGTCCAATCTGCCATCTTCTGTGATCATACTTCCAAGATATTTGAATTGTTTAACTTGTTTCAGAGTTGTGTTATTTATCTGTATACTTAATAGGCCCCGCGATCTGCTAACTTGGACAGCCAGAAAGACCAATGAACAGGTCCTTCAAGAAACAAACGAAGATCGTAAGCTGATTAGAGACATTAGACGCAGACAGTCAACATTTTTTGGGCATGTTATGAGAAGAGATGGATTGGAGAACTTGGTGACAACTGGAGTAGTATATTAGGGAACCCAGACACATATTATGCGTCCAGAATCTGGCGGGTAATGGCGGCTGATAGGGTTTATGAAGGAAAATATGGGGGAAAATGCCGACTCGGTAAAATTTTTGGCAGCGTGTGGGAACGGTTTTTTGACGGGTGATGGCGGGTGTGAAAGTAATTAAGGTAAAAGTAGTCGGTGGGAATAGAAAGCGAGGTTGTGAGTACGGATAAGTGGTAGTACTTACTGGAAATAGAAAGAGAGGGTGTGAGCACGGATGAGGGAGGGGAAAAGTTATATATATTTTGGTTACGTATATGAATGTGTTAGTATGCGTGGTGTAGTGATGTATAAACAAGGGTGTGATGGGTCGTGGTTTCTACTCATGGGTTGGATATATGGTGGTGGCGTAGACATAATGTGTCTGTTCGTGGTGTAGTAATGTATAAACAAGGGTGTGATGGGTCGTGGTTATACTCGACGAAGTAAGAGGTGTAGATGGTTACTATCATCTGAACAGTGTGATAGTAGTGTCTAAGTGAAAGTAAAGGGTGGTATGTAGCTTATTCACTATCATCATTACAAAGGAAATCTTATAAAGTTATAATGGGTGTCATTTGATGGTAAGGGGTGGGTATTAGTGATCAAGTAGGAGTGATATAGGGGTGGTCATAAATGTAATAAGAGGTGTTCGCAATTACACACTGGTCAACCAGTGGTCAAGTAAGGGTCAAGTAGTCAAGTAAGGAAATTTTAGGGAAAAGTGATTGTAATGAGATGGTGATGATTAAAGAGTGGTAAATTAGAGGTTAAGTAGTGGTCAAGCAGTGGTCAAGTGGTCAAGTAAGGAAAATTTTATGGAAAATTGGTCGTAGTGACATGGTAATGTTTAAATTAGTGGTAAATTAGTGATCAAGTAGTGGTCAAGTAGTGGTCAAGCAGTGGTCAAGCGGTGGTTAAGTGAGGAAAATTTTAGGGAAATGTTAGGGAAAATTGATTGTAATGAGATGGTGATGGTTAAAGGGTGGTAAATTAGTGGTCAAGTGAATAAATTTTTGGGGAAAAGTAGTTGTAGCGACATGGTGATGATTAAAGGGTGGTAAATTAGTGGTCAAGTAGTGGTCAAGTGGTGGTCAAGTAGTGGTCAAGTGGTCGAGTGACCACTTAAATTGTAGGGGAAAGTACCTATAGTGCAATGGTGGTGGGTAAAGTGAGGAAGAATCAATAGTAGTGATAATAGTACTACCAATATTAGCGACAAGAATATTAGCTGGTACGTTGTTATTATATTATATTTTTGTGGGGTGGGTAAAAATCATACAAATAGGGTCATACAAACACAAAGACAGCCAAGTACACACATGTACACACTTGATACATTTGTACATACAGACATACACATAAAGACAGACAAGCACAAAGACACACCCATACCATTACTACTGTCATCACAGCTATACACACACTCACCCATACACAAGAACACTCAAAGACAAATACAAAGACAGCCAAGTACACAGACAACCCATACCATTACTACTGTCACTATCAACAGATATACACAAGTACACACCCATAAACAAATATACAAAGAGGGTCATACAAACACAAAGACACCCAAGTACACACATACAAGCACGAGTACACACATACAAGCACAAAGTCAACCACACACAGCTATAAAACAACCACTCAAGTACTAACACAAAGACAACCATACACAGACACACCCATACCATTACTACTGGCATCACAACTATACACAAGTACAGACACACTGAGAGAGAGAAGAAAAACTATACAATCGAACAAAAACATCATAAAATAGAGAAACAAATAATAACATTTTCGAATGGCTTTTATTGGTATACAACATTTAAAAATGGCTTCGTTTACGATCCAAAGGGAGCAGAGGGACTTGATTATTGTAGAAAGATGTCTGGTCTTTCAGAGGCTTGTCTTGACTGTCGGTAGATTGATATAGATGGAGTGTCATTGTTCCTGTGTCTTGAGAAACTGTCACCGCTTTCAAACTGTTGTCTAGTTGTCTGGGCATATCAACAGGTCTTGACATGAATAACCACTTGGGTGTAGACATCTTGATCGTTGTAGAAACAAAAAGACGAGTGGTCGTCTTAGTTTGTAACGACGAATTTATCTAGTTTTAAACAGTTCTGGACTTGTCTTTTTTAACCACGGAGTAACCAATCGAAACACGAGACGGTCGTTCACGTGTTGTCTGTGTCCAAATGGTTGCAGGATACGTGACAGGCTCGAGCCACGACATTTCATCAATAAGAAATACAACGCATACAGACCACAAGTACTGTTATTAATGTCTTGTAGCATATGGGTATTGTACAAGGGTGATCTGTCCGAGTTTCGTTGTATAAAATGGATAATGTCGGCGTGTAATGGTGGCAAACCAAACGAATCGAAATATTCAAACTGACCTAGACCATTAAAATATAGGGCGATCCAATGTGAACCAGAGTAAGCACTGGTGTCAGTATTGACGATCAAAGCAGCTGGCTGTGTTCTATCAATGTGTCTAGGCAAATGATCTCTAGCGCATACGTTGACTAGTGGGAGGCGACGAACAAACAGATCAGACATGAGTAATTGTCTTAGTTGTTGGGTATCCATTATGCTATGTAATCTGTTAGCACTTGTCTCGTCTTGGAAACTTCTAGGACCGAATCGACTTCGGCGTATACGATGACTTGTAGAGGTACAGTCGTTATAACGTCAAACTTTAGTTCTACTGACAATGGGCCAGATGTCGCCATTTCAAACTGTTCTCCATCTAATATACTGGGAGTCAGATCAAAACTATAGAGACAATTCCCTTGACTATAACTTTCATAATTTATACCATTCCCGACATCCTTACCGGTCAGACCAAGGGCCAAGTTGGTACTATGGAAAGCTCGCATGTACTGACCTGTGGTATAATTCATGGTTAAGGGTTTGCCTGTAACACTACGCCCATCTACCATCAGACTCAAATAATTTAACTGATAATGATTGAATATGAAGGGGTTCGTATTCAGCTCGCCATTGAAGCAGGAAGCATTCACTAATCCGATCACCACCCGGGTCGGTGTCTGGCTGAGGAAAAGGTTATCTTGTGTGTGGGAAAACATGCCTTTAGGGATAGAAAAGGTCTTTACCACGACCCTTTTAAAAGGATACTTGGCATTGGATCTCAATAAGGCTTTTTCATGGGCCAGAGAGATAGCTGGATTTAACTTAGCTTTCCTCACCAAGAGGGCGGCGTAAGTAATGACACTTTTGTACCCACCACTTACATCCGTGGCAATCAAATTAAAGACGGATTTTGATGGGGTTAGTTTGATTTTAATATCGACACCATTCAACATGTACCGGTCCTGATTGAAAATGTCGAAATGTAGGCGCCCCATCATATCCAGAGGCACACTATAGCTGGCTAAAGATCTTCTTTTGGCTAGACCTGTATTGGTATCACCCTTTGTGTCTGCCATGTGGAAAGGAGTATCTTGATAGTATAGAGCTGACGTCAGATGACTCTTTTTGGCCTCTTCACCGTAATTCAGAAGAGCTTCCAAGTAGGCCCGGTACGGATACGAATTTTCACTCGGTGAAATAAGAGTGTCGTTCAGGCACACGTCTACTTGAGAAAACAAACTATGCAAATAATAATTTATCGGACCGACTTCGGCTGTGTTTGGTAGGTCGTCGCCATTGGGCAGTGTAACTTTGGCTCTCACGTGCAGAAAAGTATTAAACAAATCAATGTAATCTTCACCGACACCAGAAATGGTGAATTCGATGGGTGCCCCATAAGGTAAAGTGGCCAATGGATGAATCTCCACAAACTGTCCCTCTTCTACGGCTGTCTGGGTGGGAGGTACACTAAACAGATCCAGACCGGAATGCAGACACTCACATGACTTGGGATGAATTAACGCCATTATGAGAAAATATCCGAATGTCCCGCTTGGTGGTGATGTGTCTTATGACTCGATGGCTTTCTGACTGTTGGTTTTATTCTTTTACTGGGCTGACCTGGCAGGGCGGCTCGTTTTCGTTTCCTAACACCACTACCTGATTGGCTGATGTGTTGAGCTGCGCCTTGGAGTAGTCGTTGACCAGCATCTCTGGCGTGTTCTTTGAAGGACTCACCAACATTTCTACCAGCTAAGGCATCTTGAGCCACTTGCAAACCCGTCCCCAGTCCTTCTCTCAATAGGGCTTTGCCACCAGTCTTCAACCAAGGAAGAATTGTGCGACCAAGACCACTAAAGAAACTACCAATTCCATGACCTCGCTGACTTCGACCACCTACAACAACAGGGAGACCACTTCCAGCTTGATTGCAGAAATACTCCTCGTATAGTTTGGGGTTGCGTTGGATTGGCACGTGCCTAACCATGGTTAGCCCAGATCAAACCGTTTGGTTGTTCGAAAATGTAACGTCACTACTGAAGTTCCACCTGTAAATGGGATAGGTTTCCCCTGCTCGTCGGTTATAAGAAGTTCAATCGTGTCAAATGAAAATCGACTGAGGGGTACGTAATGTGGCTTGTCATACATCCTAAATACCGAGGTGGTAGATCTGTCTAGAACAGGTAGTGTCCTCAGTAATGGTACCATCACATCACCAACCACCCGCGAGGTGACAATATCGGAATAGACGAAGACATTTTTTGTGCCCTGGTCTAAATCTACTTCACCCACACCAGACAGACTGGGTTCAGTCTCGGTGACATGTGTCGAGGGAAACTGTAATATTTCTGCCAACTTGTCACTAAGTCAAACTTCAGCCCCCTGTTCATATAACTGGAAACGAGCCTTATTCGAAATATCGTTATAAGAGAACATCATTCGGTTATGTTCTTGTAAGGCATCATCGAGACGCAGCCATTGCAGTTCATTGATAAATCTCTCAGCTTCGAAAAGCAATCTATTCAATTCACCAATGAATTTTTCTGTTGATTTGTACAGACCAGGCGTCAGCGTAATCGTCATCGGTGGTTCGTCTAGGTCTGGAGGTGGAAAGTACTTTATCCACACCTCATCTTTCAAAATATTAAAATAGGTGTTGGGAAACTGAATATCAACCAAACCAACTTCGTACTGGGAGGTGAGCTCAATAGTTTGTGGTAGTTTGACAAAGAAATGTCCGGCGTTATTTTGGGGGTATATTTGTAATGACGCATTACTCGTCAGCGCCGCGTAGAAACTCATATTAGTCTATTCGAGGTCTGAGTGCTTCCTGATGCGAAAATGTAAAGTTAGTACTGAAGTCCCATCGTTGAATGAGAGTGTTTTACCCGTATCGTCAGTTAAAAGTATTTCCACCGTGTCGAAGGAGAATCGACTTAATGGTACATAATGTGGCTTATCATAAAGACGAAACACTGAAGGTGACAGTCGGTCCAATATAGGAACAGTCCTTAGTAAAGGAACCATGACGTCTCCAACTGGTCTCGCGGCTACGAGATCGGAATAGACGTAGATATTTTTAACTTCGTTATCCATCTCTAATTCTGTATTACCGTATAATAAGACATTGTCGTCTGATAGAGTCGAGCTGGGAAAACCCAATATATTCTTCAATCTGTCACTAATTTTTGCCTGAGCGCCTTTTTCAAATATTTTCAGCCCGACTTTTTTCCAAGGTGTACCTAGCATGAATTTGATGTTTACTTTCTCGTCTAGTTGGGTTTCTACACACAACTTATTCAATTCCTCGATGAAAGTTTCAGGGCTGCTGAACGGACCCGGTGGACATACAAGGGTTATAGGTTCCATACCACTACCTTTAGGTGGAAATTATTGGAACCAAATTTCACCAGGCAAACCATTAAAATACGAATTGGGGAACTGAATCTCGACCAGGGCCACTTCGTATTGGGTCGTTACATCAATGGTCTGCGGCAACTTGACAAAAAAGTGACCGGGTTGGTTGTTGGGAAATACCTTTGGTCCAGAATTACTCGGTAAAGTTACGTAGAAACTCATCGTTTTTCTAATTTAGGATTAGGTAGCATATACCCCAAACAACTACTCATTAGAGCTACCCACAACTTGCCTTCTGGTGCGTCTGCGCTGCCTTGAGTCAGATTGAACAAAGACACGGCAATTACGGCATATATAACCACCATTTGACACAGAAATACAATCTCTGGCCTCGGTACACGTTGTCCAAAGAATGACCAGATCGATGTTCTTTCCCCCTCTGTCGGTTGTGGGTGCACCCCCATAGTTTCCACCCTGTCTTCACTCACACCACTAGTCTCCATAACTAGCTAGTTGCGTGTCAGCTATCCAACTATTGAATGAATGGGGATAACCAAACCACTTCACTAAATACTCTTTCCCACCACCTCGCCTGGGTCTTTCTTGTAAGATTGTTTCGATACGATACACTTGCTTGTCTCCAACTAGTTGTATTTCTTCTCTGTAGAACGAGCCCTGTAGTTCCTGTCCCGAATCGTCTTTTACCACATAGGTCACTGGACTGGTCTGGTTTATGCGACTGACGGTAAACAATTCTTCTGTCCACGAGGGCATATACCCTTTTTTAAAAGGTTGTTTGGGTTCAGCCAGTCTGACTCGATCCCCAGGTGTAAAATACACTTTTTTCGATACGTATGTCGGCTTATACAAGTTATCCCACACCTCTTCTTGATTACTATAGTTGACTTGTACAGGGGCCATGCGAATACTTATGTGATACGAACCATTGTAGTTTTGGATCAATTTATCTATCACATTGACGTAGCGCAGTGTATTGGTCTTGGTGAAATAACGCCACATTTTTTCTTTCAGGGTTCGATTGAATCTTTCCACTATCGCTGCCTTCACATCTTCATTCTCGGTGGTAAAGAAGGGTACACCTCGATCTTTCAGAAATTTTAAGAAGGTCCGATTAACGAATTCCGAACCTTTATCGCTCTGAAAATTTATCGGTTGGCTATCACCAAAGATTTTACTCATAGCCACCACCAGCGCTTTCCCCGTTTTCTTCTGGATCGGGATAGCCCAAGCATATTTACTAAACACATCGATACAAGTCACTAGGTACGACATCCCATCGTTGTATCGTTGTAATAGTCTCATATCTATCAAGTCGGCTTGAAATTGTTGATTTATACCACCGGTTATGGTCTGGCGTCTCTGAAATCGGCGACGGATCGGTTTATGTAACGTGTAGGTATCCTGATGACGTAACCATTTATCTATTTTCTTCAGGTTAGTATTTCTTTTTAAGGCGGCTGCTCCACCATAGGCTCCGGGTTTCTTAGGGTCATAGTAATACTTTCTTAATTGGGCGGCCATTTTTGCCACTTGGGGGTAGGTATCCTAGTCTTCTTCTTGCTTCGCCTGTGTTTGTAATGTGGTGTGGTCTCGACTGTTTTGGGTTCGACTACTTGAGTCGGTTGAATAGGTGTTGGTTGAAGAGGTGTTGGTTGAAGAGGTGTCTCGGCTACTGGTGTCGGTACACTGGTGACTTCAGTTTTTGTTCCTTGATATCTACTAGTCCCAGAGGCTTGTGTCTGTACTGTTCGAGTCGATTCAGATACCTCTGTAGTGTTTGCTGATACGCTCTGGCCTTGTCACGGGGTGGTAGATCTTCTGTTTCCAGGACTTGTTGCATCTGACGATCCAAATCCTGTAGACTATCATTTAGTGTGTCGGGTGGTACATAGGGTTTTTCTAGCAACCGGGGATCGATCAAGATCATCTTCTTGGCCATTACAATCCCACCACTCTTTTCAACACATTTAGTATGGGGCCTAGTAAGGCGCCTATGAAACCACCTTGTTGTAGAATCTCTTTCCTTTTCTTGAGCGATAATTTCTTATGAGTGAGTGCTCTCAGACTGTCTTTGTGTCGTTGCAGACGCTTCTTCTGAGCTGGTGTCAGGGGAACATTACCTTTTAAAACGTTGTGACAGCACTCGCAAATTGATTGGACGAGATCCGGGGAAGCTGATTTCATTACTGCCTTCACAGTGGCTGGGTTGGTCTGACCCAAGAAACGTAACATACCCTCGTTACGTTTAAGTCGGTTAGACATGTTATTTGGGGACGTAGACGACTTGCTGCTGGTCGGGAAATATATGACTTCGTAAGCGGAGCTGATCCGGTGTTTCCTGTCGCAGGTCAAATAACAAATACCCGTGTGGAGCCGATGTCGCGTCTTTAAAACTCTCTTGGACATATGACACACGGCCTGGATACATCTGTTTGGCGAGATTGGTAATCTGAGACCCGTGTCGAGGATTCTTAAACACCACTAGGTAGTGCGAATTCAGACTGATAGTTCTTTGTTCTTTATTCTTACCAAATAGGTTCTGTACTATATACATAACACTGAGGTTGCGATGATGACTGCCTTTAGTAAATAATTTAGTCACTCTGTCATCTGTCTCAGACATTAGATCATCTATGACTACTAACCGACGTCTATCACCTGTCCATTTTTCCACATCTGGCAGACCTTCATTAAATTGAACACCCTTCATAGTTTCGTAGATGGGTTGCCATTCCCCATAGCACCATATAATTTCCTCTGGAAGGGGGTCTACCATGCTTGGTAGATGGGTCAAGAACCGTTGGACAAAGACGGTTTTACCACTCCCAGTTGGGCCCGCAATCAAAGCCGTAAAAGGATGTTTCCACCTAGGATCCATGGGTATTAATAAACAGCTACCTACTCGCATTGGTGTTTATAAACGCGTCGGATGATAATATTAGACCATTTGACCACCAACTGCACGCCAGTGGGTCTCTGGTAGGTATTGGTATAATAACGATGGACCCAATACTCGACTTGATACAAGTTCACGCTGAGGTGGTGAGTATGGCGTTGACTATTATTAGTTCATACATGCCCACAAAGACCAATAACTCGAGGTTGTGTCGCTTAGTACGTCAGATAGCCAACCAACATGATGTGTTATTCACGAGACTAGAAGTCTGTATCAAGCCCGAACACGTTTTCCCGGTCTTTGTTTCAATTGCTGACAAAGTCTTTGCCGATAACGTCATCAACTACGGGAGAATAATGTTGGTTTTTACACTTGGTATGCGTCTGGGTATGCATCTGGTTAATAATTCTTACAATACAGACGTGAATGTCCAGGACCTGGAGGAAAGCTTCGCTACATCTGTCGGCACGTATATGACTAATAAACTACATCATTGGATACTGCGAGGTGGATGGTGTAATTTCTATACTTGGTTGCAAGCATCAGTTGAATAAATACAAAATACATTTCAGTATGTGTCTTTGTTTCATTGTCTGTCAGTGTTGATGTCTCTCGGAACAAGAAGTAAAAACAAAACCACTAAAGAAAATCAACAAAAATCTTGGTTTCAATATATCAAAGAATGTATTATTCATGAAAATAGTTTAGTGATATAAGAAAACATCAATGACATACATGCTTAGTGACAAAAATATAAAATAATGTAGTTGGGGGATGACCTAGACATCAAACTATCGGGAACTCGGGCATATGAAAGAGGTAAAAACATATGCCAGCTACTGTCTCTAGTGTATATTTGGTGTCTGCACGTTGTTGGATTGCATAGGAATGAATGTCATGTTCGTGTACTGTTGTAAGGAAGGCATCAAAGTCGTATCTGTTATTTATTAGCGCTGGAAATTCTAAAACAGAAGAATTGTTAAATGATGCATGATAGAATCTAAGATCTTGTGTTTATCTATGTCGTAACACTAGATGAAAGCTAAAGTTGATCTTAAAGCGACTAATTTGAGCATAGAAAATCTTATACAACGTATCTATCCATTTGATAGGGTAGTGTATCTCCGGGCTAATAAAGAAGGTGTATGTCGATAAATACTTGTTAATCTTGTGATGTGTCCTGATAGCTTCCCAATTTTCTCTATATATTTGTTGAATATCCGATGGAAGGATGTGTAGTGTCTCTGGTTCCCCGGCTGCTAAGATGCTCACTTCGTCTTCTACCAGTTGTTCAAGAATATTCTCGTCTGGTTGTATCTGACTGTTAGTTATATTGGTTTCATTTGGTGGTGTCGTCGAGGTTGTTGGTGGTGTTGTCTCTGATGGTGAAGAGGTAGTTGTCTCTGGTTCTGATGTATCCATAGGCCGGTGATGACGTATTCGTATGTGTTTTTGTAGATTGTCTTTTCTATTGAAACGTTGTCCACAGATATGACATAAGTGTGGTTGATCTTTCGTATCGTGAATGGTATGAATGTGGCGAGTGAGCTTATAGTTATCACGGAAGTCTTTGTCGCACACTGAACACGTGAAAGTAGATCTGGTGGTCATATTGATAAACTTTTTTTTCCTTTCTTACAATCACAAAAAAATGTTCTGGTGTATACAATGTTTCACTGTTTTATCAGAGGCCACCGACACGAATAAGGCTCACACCAAGTTTCACTGCTGTAGCTAGCCACGTCACTACGTGAACAATAGCTGGTTACTACACGAACAATGCTCACACCAACCTGTTTCACTGCTGTAGCTAGCCAAGTCAGTACGTGAACAATATCTGCTTACTACACGAACACTGCTCACACCAGCCTGATTTAAATAATAACTCTGTAGCTACCCAAGTCAGCCGTGAACTGGTACTGAGCTCACAAGAGACGCTGTCTATTTTATACACTGGTTCTGCACACGACGTAGCTGACGTGGCAGTTAGACAAGCTATTCTCACGCCCGCCTGCTTCCCTACACACCGATGACTCATACTTAATGACTTTTGCATATGGGGTTCATGACGTAGGGGCTATCTCGGACATCCGCGTTCTTTACCAAAAGGGGGTTTGTGATATTCTTGTAGGGACACGTTTTATTTATGTATTTGTTTATAGGTGTCTGTATGTGTGTATAGTTGTGATGACAGTAGTAATGGTATGGGTGTGTCTGTGCTGTCTCTGCACATGTGTATATCTGTTGATAGTGACAGTAGTAATGGTATGGGTTGTCTGTGTACTTGGCTGTCTTTGTATTTGTCTTTGAGTGTTCTTGTGTATGGGTGAGTGTGTGTATAGTTGTGATGACAGTAGTAATGGTATGGGTGTGTCTTTGTGCTTGTCTGTCTTTATGTGTATGTCTGTATGTACAAATGTATCAAGTGTGTACATGTGTGTACTTGGCTGTCTTTGTGTTTGTATGACCCTCTTTGTATGATTTTTACACACCCCACAAAAATATAGTATAATAACAACGTACGAGCTAATATTCTTGTCGCTAATATTGGTAGTACTATTATCACTACTATTGATTCTTCCTCACTTTACCCACCACCATTGCACTATACGTACTTTCCCCTACAATTTAAGTGGTCACTCGACCACTTGAGCACTACTTGACCACCACTTGACCACTAATTTACCACCCTTTAATCATCACCATGTCGCTACAACTACTTTTCCCCTAAAATTTATTCACTTGACCACTGCTTGACCACTGCTTGACCACTAATTTACCACCCTTTAACCATCACCATCTCATTACAATCAATTTTCCCTAACATTTCCCTAAAATTTTCCTCACTTAACCACTGCTTGACCACTACTTGACCACTACTTGATCACTAATTTACCACTAATTTAAACATTACCATGTCACTACGACCAATTTTCCCTAAAATTTTCCTTACTTGACCACTGCTTGACCTCTAATTTACCACTCTTTAATCATCACCATCTCATTACAATCACTTTTCCCTAAAATTTCCTTACTTGACTACTTGACCCTTACTTGACCACTGGTTGACCAGTGTGTAATTGCGAACACCTCTTATTACATTTATGACCACCCCTATATCACTCCTACTTGATCACTAATACCCACCCCTTACCATCAAATGACACCCATTATAACTTTATAAGATTTCCTTTGTAATGATGATAGTGAATAAGCTACATACCACCCTTTACTTTCACTTAGACACTACTATCACACTGTTCAGATGATAGTAACCATCTACACCTCTTACTTCGTCGAGTATAACCACGACCCATCACACCCTTGTTTATACATTACTACACCACGAACAGACACATTATGTCTACGCCACCACCATATATCCAACCCATGAGTAGAAACCACGACCCATCACACCCTTGTTTATACATCACTACACCACGCATACTAACACATTCATATACGTAACCAAAATATATATATAACTTTTCCCCTCCCTCATCCGTGCTCACACCCTCTCTTTCTATTTCCAGTAAGTACTACCACTCATCCGTACTCACAACCTCGCTTTCTATTCCCACCGACTACTTTTACCTTAATTACTTTCACACCCGCCATCACCCGTCAAAAAACCGTTCCCACACGCCGCCAAAAATTTTACCGAGTCGGCATTTTCCCCATATTTCCTTCATAAACCCTATCAGCCGCCATTACCCGCCAGATTCTGGACACATAATATGTGTCTGGGTTCCCTAATATACTACTAACTGGTAAGATCGAAGGGAACAGACCAAGAGGAAGACCTAGAAGCAAATACCTGGATGGCTTGGCCACATGGCATGGTCGAGACAGGAACACGGAGCTGATCCACGACTCTGGTGATCGAGTGAGATGGCAAAACATGACCGCCCACGCTTGCCGACATGGCACATGATGGATGGATGGATGGATGGATACCTCTTTTGCTGTTTGTAGCATGCATCTCTGTTTCTCATTGTGACGTTTATAAAATTCTCTTGGGTAGTCTTTGCTAAGGGTCGCCATCTGTTCACCGTAGATTCTCCAGGATTTATCTTTAGATATTCTAATTGTTCGTTTGGCATTTCGTCGTGCAATTCTATATGTAACATAGTCTTGTTCAGATTTGGTTGTGATCCATTTTTTGAACGCTACCTTCTTTTTGAATATGTTACCTTTAACTTCGATGTTCCACCAAGCTGTTCTTAATCTTTTGTCTTGCCCTACTTTCTTTGTGCCACATTTATTTTCCAGCATGTCGAGCAATGCAGCCTTGAAAATTGTCCATTCCTTATCTACGCTTGAGCAGTCGTCAAGGATGTTCTTATGTAGGTTTTTGATTTCTTGATTGAATTCGTCTTTTAACCGTATTTTCCTGAAGCCTCCTGTAATTGATGACGTGTGTTGTTACCATTTTGTTTCTTATTTCCTTCTATGTTGGAATCTTTTTTATTATAACTGGTTTGTGATCAGTATCAACGTCTGTATTTGGGAGTGCTCTTGAATCTAATAGTAGTCCTCTGTCTGATTTCCTAATTAGAATAAAGTCAATATGAGATGCTTAGTCTATGTCATTCCATTTATACCAGGTCTTGGTGTGGCTAAGACGATGTTGAAAAAAACTATTTGTTATTATTAGTCCGTGTTCGGAGCATATGTTGAGTAGACGTTGACCATTGCTGTTACCATCAGTCTCTGTATCGCTGAATGGCCCCATGCAATCCTCCCACGGTGTTCTTCGTGTGCCTATTCTTCCGTTAAAATCACCCATCACAATCAATTCATTTGTCTCCCTGACATTATTTAACGTATCTGCAAGTTTATCAAAATACTCGTCTTTGTCTTCGTCGCTGTAAGTATCGTTACATGGGGCGTATGTTTGTATAAAAGTTGTTGTTTTATTTCCTTCTTTGATCTGTACTAGTATTATCCTTTCCGATATACATTTAGTGTTGATAATGGCTTTCGCTTTTTCTGGATGAAACAAAACATCCACCCCATGTTTAGCTGTAGCTCGCTGGTCGACGCCACTCCATATAAGAACGTAACCTTCATGTGTTCGTTTTGTATTCTGCCCCTTTTCCCTAGTATTTGCAAGTCTTAATATTTGTATATTTGATTTTTTCATAAATTCTACTAGAGCTGGTTCCTTGTTTCCTAGACCCGTAACATTCCAAGTCCCGAATGTCTGCTGTCTGCTTCGAAATTTAGCTATTGTTGGTCGTTTGTTGTTTACAAGACGTTGCTTGTTGTTCAGCTTTGGTGTGTTTCCGGCGTGAACGCTGATAGAGTTGCGTTTTTCTTTCAATTTCCTCCATAATTCTCGAGCAATAGTACTTGAAGAAATAAATTCCCTACCGGTTTGCTGGACCTGTCGTAGGTTCATCCTTATTTGACCAGATTGATGTTAAGAAACACGCACAGAACAGATAATTAAATCTCCGAATCGAAAACATGGTGGCAGAAAAAAGACAAGACGCAAGAAACACAGATAACGGCCGTTCAGCGCATCCTGGACGAACTGAAGCAAGTCCAGCAGAAGATAGAGCAGGATGTTGCTCGAATGGCTGGTATAAAAGCTGAAACTGACGAAACTCTATCGAAAATTCAAGAAAGAAGAGCAAAGACAGAAGAAACGCTGAAACAAACCCAAGAAGAAAAAGAACAGATGGAACTACTCAAATCACAGAAAGAGCCAGAAAATGCAAAGATCCAGACAGAAGAAGAAGCTCCAGAAGAAGAAATAGAAATCGAACTGGATGAGAACTACGACCCAGACCAAGACCAATTCTGTCGGGCGATTGCGAATCGCTCCCCACCAAGATCAAACAATCGAGACGATACACGAAACCAAAGACGAACGGGAAGACAATCCAAGACGGGGAAGGAGGAGGAACTACAGGTGGGACGACGAGTTCGAGTGGTGAAGCTCCCAGAAGGAAACAGCACCATATGACAGGGGGGGGGGGGGGACACAATAACTCCAGGCCTAAGCAAGTGCGCGACTTTGTCCAGACATGAAATACCTTATCGAGACAGTAACGACAAAATCAGCCAACCAGAAGTCAGGAAGCCGAAATCAAGATGCCCGATCTACGAACGAATCAAACCAAGCCACACAATAGAGGACCCAAATACAACCAAACCGATATAGTCGACGGTTGAACGGGGCCATCTGTCTCAAGAGTTGGAATTGGAATTGATTGGGGATATCGATATCCTGCCTGCAGCCAGATCGACCCAGCCTGTAATCGGTACCAGGAAAAAGCTCAAGAAGTAGAAATGGCTGGCGTGATATTGACCACGTCACCTTTCGAATGCTCACTGATGTATACAAATATAGGGTTAGCTTCATACCCAATACGTCTCGTAGCGTGGGAAAGGGGTCCTATGGTGCCATTTCAACTGATGATTGCAAATTATGTCTTTTTTCCACAGTTGTGTGGATGATGGACCTGGCTGATGAAGACACCTTTGTTTAATAGTGTCTCTTGGCCATTCGTCGAATTAAACTTTATCCTTTAGCGAGGCGCTGTCATCACTTGTAGGTAGGCGGACCATTCAAACCCTGTGAAGTCACTACTGCTTTCAGCTTTCAGTGTGTACATGTATACTGTCTAGTAGTATATCCTCTAATTTCTATTTCTGTCCTCTTCTTCTATGAATTTATACAGCAATACATATGAATTGATTTGTGCTTGCTTGCTTGCGTTCGCTGGCTGTGAACTCCAGCATGAAGTCCTGTATGTCGGATGAATACATCCTGTTGTCCAACATCAATGTGATGTCATACCGGACCTGAGGTGTGCTTGAGTATCCGTTGTCTCATGTCTGGCTTATTGGTGTACAGACTGGTGTTTACTCGCCATGCAGGCAGATACTCTCCGGTCTCGGAGGAATCATCGATCGTACTGATGTTAGCCAGGTCCCCGAAGGGACCTGTTGCCCAGGACGCACGGCGTGGACGTGTCAGCACGTCTTGGCCAGTATAGATCCCGGCCCTGGTGCCTTGTAAACACCTCTGCGTCCCACAACTGTGCTGTATGAATTACTGTTTTGTTTAGCCCTTTGCGCGCAGACGATCAAGTCCCTGAATAAAAGTGTTCTTAATAAATACCATAGCATGCGGCTTTCCGTGTCACTTCATCAAAATATCCAAGATACTTATCCTCTGTAGTATTTCTGTTCTAACGAATATACAAACTTAGAGAATTTAAATACAGAAGCCATAAACTAAATGTTGCACGATGCATTGCCTGGCGTATTTTGCTGCACTTATTCAGATGCATAATGTAGAGTTATATATTATGTGAAGTGAACAAACGAATGATAATTTGGCTGAAATACTAAAAACATAGCCACTGATATTGTTCGAATGTGGAATTCCAGCAGTTTGCTATACAAACAGAAGGACTTTCTTTTAAATCTTAGACTTCCGTGGAGATAACAGACTCCACAATTCGAACAATGCGAAATATACCAGGCAAGAAATGCGGTAGCATATTATTTATGGCTTCCGTGTTTATATACAATGTCGCTATCAAAGCTGTACATAAGAACCACTGTTAACTGTTTCCCATGATACTCAATCAACTCATCGAAGATCTTCTTCATCTTTCGTCTTCTCTCTCTCTCTCTCTCTCTCTCTCTCTCTCTCTCTCTCTCTCTCTCTCTCTCTCTCTCTCTCTCTCTCTCTCTCTCAGTCTCTTTCTCTATCTCTCTCTCTCTCAGTCTCTCTCTCTCAGTCTCTCTCTCTCTCTCAGTCTCTCTCTATCTCTCTCTATCTCTCTCAGTCTCTCTCTCTATCTCTCTCTCTATCTCTCTCTATCTCTCTCAGTCTCTCTCTCTATCTCTCTCTCTCAGTCTCTCTCTCAGTCTCTCTCTCTATCTCTCTCTCAGTCTCTCTCTCTATCTCTCTTTCTCTCTCAGTCTCTCTCTCTCTATCTCTCTCTCTATCTCTCTCTCAGTCTCTCTCTCTCTCAGTCTCTCTCTCTCTATCTCTCTCTCTGTCTCTCTCTCTCTCAGTCTCTCTCTCTATCTCTCTCTCAGTCTCTCTCTCTTTCTCTCTCTCTATCTCTCTCTCTATCTCTCTCTCTCTATCTCTCTCTCAGTCTCTCTCTCTCTCTATCTCTCTCTCTATCTCTCTCTCTCTCTCTCTCTCTCTCTCTCTCTCTCTCTCTCTGATATTCTTCGTCTGCCTTTTAACCTCGTTGGAGCATCGGCCCTAAGCCAACTCAAACTCAGCCGTGAATCTTATGCTATCCCTTACAACTTACCCCGGGTCATCTTTATTTTATTCTTCTGTTTCTAATTCTCGTCTTCGCGAGTTATAGTTCTTCCTCAATTTCGTTTACATTGCCAGAGAAATGACTTTCTAGTTAGACTAACACATGGTAAGATAATGTACTAATATATCATTATATAATGAAACAATTCTACAAGAAACACAAATGAAAACATTTATTTGAGACATTAGATATCGACAATTGTGGCCACATTGTGAGGAGAAATAAACTTGAAAAGTTGGCGATAACTAGTGAAAATGGTGGGAAAAGAAGAAGCCGAACACAAAGAGATAAATACCGTGACGGCTTGACCTCATGGCGTAATCGAAACAAAAACACACACCTGATACAAGACAGGAGATCGTGTGCGATGATGAACCGTGATCACCCATGTTTATTGGCACGGCGTAAGATAATGAATTTGTTTATGGGTTTTTTTTTCAGTGTGTCCTGTGCAGCTCCAGCGTCGTACCCTCTCTTCTTTATTCGCTGGGAAATTGTTTGGTTCTCTCCGAGTTAGTGATTCTATCATACTAAAATGGTATTTACATTTTTCACAGAAACCAGGTAACTATTGTGTGTAGTTTATCAGTAATTGTTTTATTCGTTCTCCGCGTTTCTTATCCGCACAACAAACAATATTGATTTAACGTTAAAGTTAAATATTCTGAGTGTGGTACTATATTTAATATCTTTTCACTTCCAAACATGCCCAATTGATATGAAAGCTTATATAGCCGTTTATATTCTTATTTTAATATTTATATATTTTTTCTTTAAATAGTTAATCGACAGATCATCATCATTGCATGCACATCGAACCATTCAGTCCATAAGTGCTCAAATCTCCTCCTCAGTAAATCCCGCAGCTTGTAGCGGCTAACGAGTTCTGTGTTGGTTTATTACTCTTCTTTGGCTTCCTGCATAGTGTTCTTGTTTGGCCATACCTCTTTTAACTTGCTGTTCTCGCAGTCTGACCATAGATGTAGATTCACGGTCATCACTTGGTTCTCGCAAACGACTTATTTCTCGTAGAGCATTCAGTATATCAACCTGGTCCTGGTTAAGCCGCCCTCCACAGTAGCCTTACCTGCAAGCTTATCAACATACACATTTCCTTGGACACGCGCAAGCCCTGACATGAAAATGAAACTAATCTTTCACCAACCGTGACCGCCCCAGAGACAACAACCACCGTCTTCGGTCCCACCCCATCGCTATCTTCCCGAGCATACCCATTGAGTCACTAAGGAAACATGCCCGAGTGAAGGTCTGTGTCTCGAGCCATGTAATTGCTTCACTTACTGCCACGACTTCCATAGTCAGTCTACTTATGGTCAAGGCAAAAGTACCAGAATCTTCCTTCACAATTCTCCCTCCAGTTTGAGCCGTAAAGACCCATGGACTTCTCACGCGTCGAACGACAGACCCATCTGTCTAAATGACAGCATCACCCTCGAAAGAACTCTCGAAGATCAAAGCCTATACTTCCGCCTCCACAGCAGCCGGATTTTCTTATGTGCATTTTCTGTCTAGTTGGATGCAAACTGAAAAGGACGTACAGAACTATGTTGGCACTTGAACTCACTCCTCGCCAGGCTCTATGTTCTCAAGTGAACATACCTGTTGAAGAATGTCTTCGGCTCGACCCACCCACGAATTTCCTCGTTTTAACCTGCTACCCTTTACCTTCTTAATTTCACCATGCAGTTGAGTTTGCGGGTTTGCGTTGACTCTGGGGTAGGCTGTGCTACATGATGTATCTTGTGTACACCCAAGTATAATACGCATAGCTTCGTTCTGTATCATCTCCATTCTTTCTATATACTTATGGCTAAGAGTTAGGAACGCCATCGCATATTCAAAAGCAGAAAGGATCAGACCCTCGTATAGAAGACATAAAGATGAGACTTCCGGTCCCCAACACGGAGGATAGGCATTGAACTGTTAAGGCCTCTGGAGTTGTTATGCTTGTGGCACGGTTTGCATTCATAATTTCCTCCTGTTTGACTGGTAGTACATGGTTCCGTCGCCCTACTACTGAGTGAGTGCGTGGCGTGACACTGTGAGCTATGAAATTCGTGTGGAATGCTTTTACATCTGTCTGTTGTTGTTTGTACAGTGAACTGCATGTTCGGAAGAATGTTGGCCGTCTGTCGCTGATTTTATTGGTTTGCCTTTTTGGTCCACGGGTGCAATTTTCAAGAGATTCCTGGGAGTCGTCTTTGTAGCTACTGAGTTCATACTTTGTGCGGCGCTTTCGGCGGGTCGCCCTGTGGAAAGAGACCTAGCCATGTAGGATAAAACCCGGGTCAATGAAGTTTTTCTGGTGACTGCCGATTCCGTCGACAATGAACTGTATTTTTCGGTGGAAAACTTTTGTTTTGGCATTCTGGCGGCGGCATTATGCACAGTGTACCAGTGCGGGCTGTTGGCTTGCCGTCCGAGACTCCTGTCTGTTCCACATTTCACATTAGGCAATCAGGAGCATTTTGTGTGATATTCACTGCCACAGGAAGGAAACATAATGGGGCGACCCGTTGCCGTGAAGTTAGAACCGCGACTAACTAACTAATAGAAGACAAAGATGGCGCTGCTCACAATTTGCCGCCACCATCAACCTCATCACAGCCAATCCCCGCTTTATTATCACCTGGTCAATGCTTCGATCACATCGTATCCCTAGGCATTTCACTGCCTGCGTTATTTCCACAGTTATATTTTTCTACCTTTGTATAAATTTCTAACTAAATTGTTGTATGATTCAACCTTTGGAAGTGAGCTTTCACCAAGGGAGATCACAATATCATATTTTCATTATCTTTGTCTGCCCATTATGCATTGTTAAACCTAATTATTGTAACCACCCGTCGAATGTGTGTCCCCCCCCCCCCTCCCCAACATGAATCCGCGTGTGGGACAGGATAGCAATGTCGTCTATATAAACTAGATTCTAGAATCCATGGGACAACGGATACTCACGCAAACCTCAGGTCCGGTATGACATCACACTGATGTTGGACAACAGGATGTATTCATCCGACATACAGGACTTCACGCCGGAGTTCACAGCCAGCGAACACAAGCAAGCAAGCATAGAATCCATGATACCCGGCCGGCAATCAATCGTCTAGCCACTAGCGAATGCCGCACGTTTAACTTGCAAGTGCATGAAGTCCGCATCTAGTATGCATGCAGTGATATCATGAGCTGGGAAATTGTGTAATAAGCGGTGATTAGCGAAGAGGAGACGGGTGGTTTGCTAACTGGTAGTACAATTCCCATAGAAGACATTGAGTGGTAACTCTTAAAGCTAAAGCATTCACATTTAGACTGTCTAAGCCCTGAAAGCCGGCTCCCTAGCCGAGGAGTTAGCAGCTTTCTCCGTAATCCCGAATACTCTCGTGGTTGACGTGAGTGCACGAGAATTGGAAGCGGTTCGAGTCGCACCAGTGACTTATGAGAGTATGGAGCCGGTCGCTCAGAAAGTTGTGGCGTGCTGATGAGTTTCAGGATATTGCGGTCAACACCAGCATCTTTCAGCTGTATGTTGATTTCTAGGCTAGATTACGCTCATCAGCACGCCACGACTTTCTGAGCGACCGGCTCCATACACTCATAAGTCACTGGTGCGACTTGAACCGCTTCCAATTCTCGTGCACTCACGTCAACCACGAGAGTATTCGGGATTACGGAGAAAGCTGCTAACTCCTCTGCCAGGGAGCCAGCATGTCAGGTCTTGTCAGATATGACTGAGCTACCGTATAACAGTAGACGGTACTACCTGGTTTCTGTTAGCGCCGAACGTTGGGCGGCGCTTACCAAACCCGACACCCCACATTGTGCCAACGGCTTCGGGCGGAAGAGCGCAATTGGGAGGGTACAAGCCTTACCCTGGTGCGAGGAAATGCAAGCTAAAGACAACATTGTCATGGCAGGGCAGACCAGGCCCTAAGCCTTGGTTGGCGACTGGTCTAGGATCGAAGCTCCGACAGGCGGACAGTTAGAGCATTGCTTTGCTGATCCGGCAGCTTCTGCAGCTTGTCTTGTTCCAGATGTAGGGGTGTTACCTTTCCTCTGGAGTGAACTAGGCAGGCCGAGAGAGGGATCATGCTGCATGGGCAACACATGATCTCTATATTTTAGCCCAGGCTTTGTGCTATGGAGAGGCAATAACTCCATCCCTGGTCTTAACTGGTCTCGGAATCAAAGCGAGAGGCAACTGTTACGGGTTATAAGTCCTTGTCAGTTGGCGTAGACATGGGGCGCCACGCGTTGCCTCTGACGGTGGGAGACACCTATAGGTGTCACTGATCAGCTACCGCCCGCCTCAAGCTGGGCAGCCCCCAGCCAATTGGGTGCTGATCCGCCACAGCCTGCCTGCTTCAATGGGTGCTTGGGGCTAGGACAAAATCTGAATCGCAGGCTGTAAAACCAATGCACCAGGTACAAACAAAAATATAAATAGAAACCTCAAGCTACGGCTTGCAACCTGGAACGTGAAAACCATGTGTCCAGGATTTTCCACTGACTTGACCAATATTGACGATGTGAGAAAAACGGCTGTGATTGATGCCGAACTCAATCGTCTTAACATTGATATTGCTGGCCTGCAGGAGACTCGCCTCGCTGAGGAAGGGTCACTCAGGGAAAACAACTACACCTTTTTCTGGAAGGGTAAAGGGCAGGCAGAAAAAAGGCAACACGGTGTGGGCTTTGCAGTGAAGAATTCGCTACTGGGAATGATTGAAATTCCAGCAGGAGGAAATGAAAGACTATTATCCCTGCGCTTGGCAACCTCTTGTGGGTTTGCCACCATTATTACTGCATATGCACCGACACTCGATTCCTCTGATGATGTGAAGGATTTGTTCTATGAGGAGTTAGACTCTGTGATCAAGGCAGTTCCAAAATCCGACTACATTTATATGCTCGGTGATTTCAATATTCGTGTGGGCAAGGACTCGAGTTCATGGCCAGTGTGCCTTGGAAAATACAACATCGGTCGCATGAATGAAAATGGGCAAAGGCTGCTGGAGCATTGCACCAGTAATGACCTATGTATTACAAACTCTTTTTTTAAAACAAAAGAGATGCATAAGGTCACATGGAAACATCCAAGATCCGGCCATTGGCACCAGCTGGACTTCATCATCACACGGAGACAACATCTGAACCATATATCATTGACTCGTAGTTACCACAGTGCTGACTGTGATACGGATCATTCTTTGGTTGTTGCAAGGGTTAGACTGAGACCAAAGAGAATCTACACAGCTAAACACAAATCTAGCCCCAGGATTAATATTATTAACACTCATGATCCTAAAAAGTGCTTTCAGTTTCAACAGCAACTTGAAGACGCTTTCACTGATACACCAGAAAATTGTACAGTAAATGATAAATGGAATAAACTTAAGGAAACTCTTTGTAAAACTGCCGTAAAGGTTTACGGCACTGTGGATCATAAGAGGCAGGACTGGTTTGCGGCCAACAGCGAGACTCTGCAGCCCTTGATTGATAAGAAGAAGAAAGCTCTCTTAAGAAACAAGGAAAGACCAATGCGTAACACTCTGAGTGAGCTAAGGCAAGCTAGGAAGGATGTGCAAAAGGCTGCCAGGCAGTGTGCAAATGATTATTGGATCAAGTTATGTGAGTCCATTCAAATCGCAAGTGATAAGGGAGACATAAGAAGCATGTATGAAGGAATAAAGAAAGCCTGTGGTCCAGTGATCAAAAGAAGTGCACCATTGAAAACCTTGACTGGAGAAGTCATCACTGATAAGAAACAGCAGATGGACAGATGGGTAGAGCACTATTTGGAGCTTTACTCAAGTGAGACCAAACTAGCGGATAATGCCCTCAACGCCATAGAGGCTCTACCAACTCTTGACCACCTGGACACACTTCCCACCATAACAGAAGTTAAGTGTGCTATAAATGAACTTGCATCTAGCAAGGCTCCAGGTAAGGATGGGATTCCAATAGAGGTTATCAGGAGTGGGCAAGACACACTCACTATACAGATCCACCAGCTAATAGAGCTATGCTGGCGTGAAGGACAAGTCCCACAGGATTTCAAAGATTCAAGCATCATAACACTGTACAAGAACAAGGGCGATCGGAGCGACTGCAACAACTATAGGGGTATCTCACTTCTGTGTATTGTTGGAAAAGTATTTGCCAGAATTGTTCTGCGCAGACTTCAAGTCCTAGGAGATCAAGTCTACCCCGAATCACAGTGTGGCTTTCGACAGAACCGGTCTACCACTGATATGATATTCTCATTGCGACAAATGCAAGAAAAATGCCGTGAACAGAATCAACCACTGTTTATTGCCTTCATCGACCTCACAAAGGCATTTGATTTGGTCAGTCGTGAGGGTCTGTTCAAGGCACTAAAGAAGATTGGCTGCCCACCAACTCTTCTGTCCATTGTGGAATCGTTCCACACAGGCATGAAGGGTATAATCAAGTTTGATGGTGCAACTTCTGAAGAATTTGAAATCAAGAGTGGAGTTAAGCAAGGTTGTGTACTAGCTCCCACCCTCTTTGGAATATACTTTTCACTTCTACTGAAATATGCATTTCGTGATCAGGATGGTGGTATATACATTCACTCACGCTCAGATGGCAGCCTCTAAAATGCTCAGAGATTGAAGGCTAAGACCAAAATTAGGAGGGTACTGATCAGAGAGTTGCTTTTTGCAGATGATGCTGCAGTTACGACCCACTCTGAGGAAGAATTGCAATGTCTACTATCTGCATTCTCCAATGCTTGTTCTGAATTTGGTTTAACAATTAGCAAAACGAAGACACAGATTATGTCACAGGGTGCACATGGGGTACCATCAATCTTTATTGACGACGCCGAACTAGAGATAGTAGACCATTTTACATATCTAGGATCAGTGGTAAATAGCAAATTATCCCTAGATCAGGAAATCAACATCCGGATTGGTAAGGCAGCAACAACAATGAACAGGTTAAGAAAAAGAGTCTGGGAGAACAGGAAACTTACTGCCAAAACAAAAGTCCTTGTCTATCAAGCCTGTGTCCTTAGTACTCTTCTCTATGGCAGTGAAACCTGGACAACTTACTCACACCAAGAGAACAATTTAAACAGCTTTCATATGCGGTGTCTGCGAAGAATTCTTGGTATTAAGTGGCAAGACAAAATCACAAATACTGAAGTATTGGAAAGATCAGGTTGTGTGACAGTTTATTCCATGCTCAGTCTTCGTAGACTTAGATGGATAGGACACTTAGGAGGATGGATGATGGTAGAATACCAAAGGATATCTTTTTTGGTGAATTACAGATGGGTAAGAGATCTCAGGGTCGGCCTCTACTACGATACAAAGATGTGTGTAAGCGGGACATGATTGATACAGGCATTGATAATGCACATTGGGAGCAAGTCGCCGCTGAACGTGTTGCATGGAGGGCAAATATCAGAAATGGAATAAAGTCAAAAGGAGAAAATTATTGCAGAAAAGTCACACACCAAGCGTTTGAGACGTAAGATGGTGCATGATGGTGGAAATGACCACGTGTTCACATGCACCCACTGTGAACGGACATTTACAGCGCAAATTGGCCTTATCAGTCACACTCGCTACCGCCATAGTTAAAAGTTATTATGCCTTTTTAAAGCACAAACTATCGTCTGTCAAGACGGCAAGGTGCCAATGATTTCAATGATATATATATATATATATATATATATATATATATATATATATATATATATATATATATATATATATATATATATGTGTGTGTGTGTGTGTGTGTGCGCGCGCGCGCGTGCGTTTATTGAACTTTAAAAAAAAAAAAAAAGATAGGTACGACAAAGTCGGAAGAAATAAATAAATAACAGACGAATCTGTTGAAAATCATCAATGTATTTTGTCATGGTGATTTGTGAATCATTTGTGAATTAATTAATATATGTATTGATGAATGAAATCAGGATGAGCAATCACAATTTTTAGCTGCAATGTACAGATCACCACAAGCTGTATGCTTTATATATCGTGCGGAATCGTCTTGTTTGCCACGGAGTTCCAGCGCACATTTTTTCCGGGTCACCTGTGAGGGCAAATGGGTGGGTACACTTTGAGGACAAGTTTCAGTTTCGGTTTCGGTCAGTCCTACTTAGCACAGCTGTAAGCTCGCCGGTAGGCGACCTCTGGTTGATGTGACAAGGAACAAGGTCAAGAACCTACGACTGGTCTAGCAAAACGGTAGGGAATTTAATTGATCCTGAAGACTCTGCTCAAGATTCACGGGGGGAAGGCGCTAGTCACAGACTGGAACTTCAATCAACCCTCCCCACGACGCCTAAAGGCATAAGTAGTGAAGAACAAATATAAACACACGGGCCTACAGCTACCGGTCCTCGTGGCAAAGGCGTTTCGGACGCGGTTCGTAATTCCGCTTACCTGCGTTCAAAACACATCTGTGACAGATTTGGCAGCAGACTGTGTCGCACTGGGTTTTAACGTGATGGTATGGGAACCAATCGTCCAGAAAGCAATGACAAACTACTGAAGTAAACTTTCCAAGACATCAACAACAGCAGTGCTGGTGTTAACAGCGATGTCCCGTAAATAGGATATGGAAAAAAAAGACCTGCAGCTGGAGGATGCCTAGGTGTGGACATTTGAGATCAACGCCAGTACATTCTTGACACACCGAGCTGTAGACTACACACCTGAATGTGCTCTGGCTTTGAATGTCAAAGGAATGAGAAGAAGGGAACTGATCAGCAGACTCCATAATACACTTAAAGTCTCAGTATTTCACGATGCTGAAGCAGTACTTGGGTTTGGGTTCTTACAATGTAAGAGATTGTTATGTGTGGTCTGGCATTCTGTAGGGATATACATGTTGGACAATGTGTAATGAAAATGTTAAGAAACTGCAGGAGGTGGAGATATTAGTTGTTGTTTTTTTCTTTTAAAGCACAATCAGCAAAGACTTACAAGATCTACTGCCCCAAATATATCGTTGATGTAGAACTATACTGCAGTGGATCCCAACCCATTGTGATTTTCTTCGTCTTCTTTTTTCTCCATTTATCCTCCACCGTTTGCAAATGACATCTTGATTGGTTAGATTTGGCAGCTGAAGTTTCTCTACGAAGCCGGAAAGTCAGCCTCATGCCCAACCCCTTTTGCGTTATGTATAGCGAATTAAAGGGTGATATTATTCATTGCTTCCCTTAAGAGCCCCGGAAACACGCAGGTGGGAAACCTCCTTAATCGTCTCTTACGACATGCGTTGTAAATTGTAGTGTTACTATTCTTTGCGTTCCCTGCAATGTGTTTCATCGTGGTAAAACTGTGGGAATGTGAACAGCTGGAAAACATGAAGTGCTGGTTAGCTTCACAAAATTACAAAACAAACAGCACTACATTGCTGTGACAAAATTATGCATAAAAAAACAACAACAGGAAGCAAGTAACAAAACCACATAAGAAAACGAAAATTATGCTAACGTATCTATATTAAGGCATAATATTATGGAACCATGTGACATAATAATAAGCCAGTAGAAACAAAACTAGATGATAATCTCTACGGAAGCCTGCAGAAAGTCCAGTATAAAGTGCATATCATGCAGGAAACAAAATTACAGACATAGGCTGACTCAAAGCGAACGACAAGAAGAAGAAGAATGTTGAGGATATCGAGAGTAAAGAAGAATTTAAACGTTGAGGTATTGATAGTTACAGGTTAACTCATCACTGATCAAAACCAAAAATAAAAATAGAAATGAAATGTATAATGCTTGTCAATAGAAGTAAATTCAGTTAGTTGCGCATCCTTCAAACTTAATCAGTTAAGAAGAGGTTCGAGGCAGCGGAGATCTGGTTTCTGAGACTAAGCTACGAATACCTTAGTAAGTAGCAACGATCGCCTAATAATTACTAATAAGACGAATAAAGCAATATATACAACTATAAGAAAATGACGAGCTAAGTTCTATGGGAATGCAATGAGGAGAAAGGAATTGGAAAATATTGTGACAACGAACCAACGAACCAACGAACGAACTTTATTTACAAAGGGTCACAAAGTGGACACGTAGGCCTGTCTTACATTCGGCCCTTCCAATCACTCATCTTTCGTTCATCAATTGTGCATGTTACATTTGCATAGGGGGGGGGGGGAAACAAACATTGTCAAATGGATTTTGTAAACATAAACAATGCATATTACCATATTATGAGACAGGCAGACACGCGTATACACACATTCATAAACACACACACATACATACCTGCATAATACATCTTTTGCACATACTCTTACAGTTATGCACACATTCAATAACACACAAATACCCACTCCCTCGCATACAATGCATGCATGCACACATACATACACAAACATACACATACATACACATGCACATATATACACACGTGCATACACACATACCCACTCATACACACACACACACATACATACGGGAACGAGACGCGGTAGAAGAGGCAGCGGTAGACAGAGAAATTGTGCTGGATGCCCTGAGACGGTGGTTTGTGGAATAAAACCAATAGAATTGAACAACGACCGTGGCGATATGCGAATACCCACACCATTTGGCCAATCACATGGCGATGCTATCCAATCCATTCCAATTTTTGGTACGAATACCCCCTTTCAGCCTTCGAGTTTTCGACTTGGCTATAATTGGGGTATTTATGGTGTAGCGTGTAGTTTGTCTTTCGTACTTTGGCTGCTTGTTGTCTGCTCCCCGGCTTCTGATGGGTTGATTGCGTTCGTTACTTTCTTGATGAGGTTTTTCATGTCTGGACATAGACGCGTACTTGTTGAGGCCTGGAGTTGTTGTGTGCCCACCCCGTCATATGGTGCTGTTTCCTTCAGGGAGCTTTACCAGTTGTCGTCTCTTCTGGCGTTCCTCCCATTTCCCCGTCTTGGCTTGTCTTCGAATCTTCTCGGTGTTCGCCAGTTCGATCTTGGTGGGGAGCGATATTGATTCATGGCTTCCCTACGCACTTGGTCTCGGTCTGGGTAGCCTTCTTCATCCAGTGGTAAGAGAGAGAGAGAGAGAGAGAGAGAGAGAGAGAGAGAGAGAGAGAGAGAGAGAGAGAGAGAGAGAGAAAGAGAGAGAGAGAGAGTGATCCAAGGACTGACGGGGTGTTGTGGACAGAAATCCAGAAGATCCTCAAGATAATGATATGGGGTTAAAAGAATGTGGGTGTTGATTCCCCTCACCCCAGGGACGACACTTATTACGACAAATGTAGAGTTATATATTATGTGAAGTGAACAAACGAATGATAATTTGGCTGAAATACTTTTAAATCTTAGTCTTCCGTGGAGATAACAGACTCCACATTCGAACAATGCGAAATATACCAGGCAAGAAATGCGGTAGCATATTATTTATGGCTTCCGTGTTTATATACAATGTCGCTATCAAAGCTGTAAATAAGAACCACTGTTAACTGTTTCCCATGATACTCAATCAACCCATCGAAGATCTTCTTCATCTTTCGTCTTCTCTCTCTCTCTCTCTCTCTCTCTCTCTCTCTCTCTCTCTCTCTCTCTCTCTCTCTCTCTCTCTCTCTCTCTCTCTCTCTCTCTCTCTCTCTGATATTCTTCGTCTGCCTTTTAACCTCGTTGTAGCATCGGCTCTAAGCCAACTCAAGCTCAGCCGTGAATCTTATGCTATCCCTTACAACTTACCCCAGGTCATCTTTATTTTATTCTTCTGTTTCTAATTCTCGTCTTCGCATGTTATAGTTCTTCCTCAATTTCGTTTACATTGCCAGAGAAATGACTTTCTAGTTAGACTAACACAAGGTAAGATAATGTACTAATATATCATTATATAATGAAACAATTCTACAAGAAACAAAAATGAAAACATTTATTTGAGAAATTAGATGTCGACAATCGTGGCCACATTGTGAGGAGAAATAAACTTGAAAAGTTGGCGATAACTAGTGACAGTGGTGGGAAAAGAAGAAGCCGAACACAAAGAGATAAATACCTTGACGGCTTGACCTCATGGCGTAATCGAAACAAAAACACACACCTGATCCAAGACTGGAGACCGTGTGCGATGATGAACCGTGATCACCCATGTTTATTGGCACGGCGTAAGATAATGAATTTGTTTATGGGTTTGTTTTTTTTCAGTGTGTCCTGTGCAGCTCCAGCGTCGTTTCCTCTCTTCTTTATTCGCTGGGAAATTGTTTGGCTCTGTTAGTGCTCTCCGAGTTAGTGATTCTGTCATACCATTTTAGTTACATTTTGCACAGAAACCAGTTAACTAATGTTTTGGTTTATCAGTAATTGTTTTATTCGTTCTCCGCGTTTCTTATCCGTACAACAATATTGATTTAACGTTAAAGTTAAATATTTAATTTCTTTTCACTTCCAAACATGCCCAATTGATATGAAAGCTTATATAGCCGTTTATATTCTTATTTTAATATTTATACATTTTTTCTTTAAATAGTTAATCGACAGATCATCCTCATTGCACATCGAACCATTCAGTCCATAAGTGCTCAAATCTCCTCCTCAGTAAATCCCGCAGCTTGTAGCGGCTAGCGAGTTCTGTGTTGGTTTATTAATCTTCTTTGGCTTCCTGCATAGTGTTCTTGTTTGACCATACCTCTTTTAACTTGCTGTTCTCGCAGTCTGACCATAGATGTAGATTCACGGTCATCACTTGGTTCTCGCAAACGACTTATTTCTCGTAGAGCATTCAGTATATCAACTTGGTCCTGGTTAAGCCGCCCTCCACAGTAGCCTCACCTGCAAGCTTATCAGCATACACATTTCCTTGGACACGCGCATGCCCTGACACGAAAATGAAACTAATCTTTCGCCAGCCGTGACCGCCCCAGAGACAACAACTACTGTCTTCGGACCCACCCCATCGCTATCTTCCCGAGCATACCCATTGAGTCACTAAGGAAACATGCCCGAGTGGAGGTCTGTGTCTCGATCCATGTAATTGCTTCACTTACTGCCACGACTTCCATAGTCAGTCTACTTATGGTCAAGGCAAAAGTACCAGAATCTTCCTTCACAATTCTCCCTCCAGTTTGAGCCGTAAAGACCCATGGACTTCTCACGCGTCGAACGACAGACCCATCTGTCTAAATGACAGCATCACCCTCGAAAGAACTCACGAAGATCAAAGCCTATACTTCCGCCTCCACAGCAGCCGGGTTTTCTTATGTGCATTTTCTGTCTAGTTGGATGCAAACTGAAAAGGACGTACAGAACTATGTTGGCACTTGAACTCACTCCTCGCCAGGCTCTATGTTCTCAAGTGAACATACCTGTTGAAGAATGTCTTCGGCTCGACCCAACCACGAATTTCCTCGTTTTAACCTGCTACCCTTTACCTTCTTAATTTCACCATGCAGTTGAGTTTGCGGGTTTGCGTTGACTCTGGGGTAGGCTGTGCTAAGCAGAGCTGTATTTTTTCCCCCGTGGTTGGAAAAAAGAAGGTAGTGCATCACCCTACATGATGTATCTTGTGTACACCCAAGTATAATACGCATAGCTTCGTTCTGTATCATCTCCATTCTTTCTATATACTTATGGCTAAGAGTTAGGATCGCCATCGCATATTCAAAAGCAGAAAGGATCAGACCCTCGTATAGAAGACGTAAACATGAGACTTCCGGTCCCCAACACGGAGGATAAGCATTGAACTGTTAAGGCCTCTGGAGTTGTTATGCTTGTGGCACGGTTTGCATTCATATTTTCCTCCTGTTGGACTGGTAGTACATGGTTCCGTCGCCCTACTACTGAGTGAGTACGTGGCGCGACACTGTGAGCTGTGAAATTCGTGTGGAATGCTTTTACATCTGTCTGCTGTTGTTTGTACAGTGAACTGCATGTTCGGAACAATGTTGGCCGTCTGTCGCTGATTTTATTGGTTTGCCTTTTTGGTCCACGGGTGCAATTTTCAAGAGTTTCCTGGGAGTCGTCGTTGTAGCTACTGAGTTCATACTTTGTGCGGCGCGTTCGGCGGGTCGCCCTGTGGAAAGAGACCGAGCCATCTAGGATAAAACCCGGGTCAATGAAGTTTTTCTGGTGACTGCCGATTCCGTCGACAATGAACTATATTTTTCGGTGGAAAACTTTTGTTTTGGCATTCTGGCGGCGGCATTATGCACAGTGTACCTGTGCGGGCTGTTGGCTTGCCGAGACTCCTGTCTGTTCCACATTTCACATTAGGCAATCAGGAGCATTTTGTGTGATATTCACTGCCACAGGAAGGAAACATAATGGGGCGACCCGTTGCCGTGAAGTTGGAACCGCGACTAACTAACTAATAGAAGACAAAGATGGCGCTGCTCACAATTTGCCGCCACCATCAACCTCATCACAGCCAATCCCCGCTTTATTATCATCTGGTCAATGCTTCGATCATATCGTATCCCTAGGCATTTCACTGCCTGCGTTATTTCCACAGTTATATTTTTCTACCTTTGTATAAATTTCTAACTAAATTGTTGTATGATTCAACCTTTGGAAGTGAGCTTTCATCAAGGGAGATCACAATATCGTATTTTCATTATCTTTGTCTGCCCATTATGCATTGTTAAACCTAATTATTGTTACCACCCGTCGAATGTGTGTGTCCCCCCCCCCCCCTTCCCCAACATGATTCCGCGTGTGGGACAGGATAGCAATGTTGTCTATATAAACTAGATTCTAGAATCCATGGGACAACGGATACTCACGCAAACCTCAGGTCCGGTATGACATCACACTGATGTTGGAAAACAGGATGTATTCATCCGACATACAGGACTTCACGCCGGGGTTCACAGCCAGCGAACACAAGCAAGCAAGCATAGAATCCATGATACCCGGCCGGCAATCAATCGTCTAGCCACTAGCGAATGCCGCACGTTTAACTTGCAAGTGCATGAAGTCCGCATCTAGTATGCATGCAGTGATATCATGAGCTGGGAAATTGTGTAATAAGCGGTGATTAGCGAAGAGGAGACGGGTGGTTGGCTAACTGGTAGTACAATTCCCATAGACGACATTGAGTGTTAACTCTTAAAGATAAAGCATTCACATTTAGACTGTCTAAGCCCTGAAAGCCGGCTCCCTGGCCGAGGGGTTAGCAGCTTTCTCCGTAATCCCGAATACTCTCGTGGTTGACGTGAGTGCACGAGAATTTGAAGCGGTTCGAGTCGCACCAGTGACTTATGAGAGTATGGAGCCGGTCGCTCAGAAAGTCGTGGCGTGCTGATGAGCGTAATCTAGCCTAGGAATCAACATACAGCTGAAAGATGCTGATGTTGACCGCAGTATCCTGAAACAGGATGAAAACGCGGGAGGGGGGGGGGGAAGCCCTGAAAGGGTTTACATCTCCACGGGTAAACCCAGAAACCAGCGGAGTGCACAAGACCTGTACTAAAACTTCACATTTGAGGAGAGGCATAGTAGGATCTCTCGTACGAAACACGGCTGAGCGAGATTCGGCAGTGGATCGCGTCGCGTTGGTTACTTACCGAGGTATGTGAGCCGATCGTTCAGAAAGCAATGGCAAACTACTGAACGTAAAAATTACCAAGACATCAACATCAGCTGAAAAATGCTGGTGTTGACTGCAATGTCCTGTAAAAGGATATGCGCAACAAAAATATAGTAGGATCTGACCAGGTCAAGATTCAGCACAGCAAATGCGGACTGACTACGGTTAGGCCTCTGATAGTAATATTTCCTCCACAGATTTTATATAAGCACTCTATAACACAATCATCTTACCAACTCTATGCTACCATTGCCAAGCCTGGACAATAACAGAAAAAGAAAAAAGAAAAATCACAATAACAGAAATGAGATTCCTGAGATGAATACTTAATGTACCAAGAAGAGAGAAGATCAGAATTGAAGAAATCAGGACTAAAGTGGGGGTTATAGGAACGCTAGATTTTATTAGAAGGCAGCAAGTCAAATGGTTTGGCTATGCAACTAGGTTACAAACTAACAGTATACCACAACAAGCAATGATGTACACACCAGATGGAAACAGAGGAAGAGGCCGACCACGTAAACGATCGACGGAGGGAGTAGCAGAGTCCATGGGAATATTTATATATGAAGCCCATAAGCGGGCACTCTCCCACTGTTTATACTTCACCTCGACACCGCAAGGTACAAGATGAGATGCGATTGCAATGTGTGCACAGCTTGCCACAGTGGTTGTTCGGAATATATTTTTTTCCCCGCGTTTCCATCCTGTTTCAGGATATTGCGGTCAACATCGGCATCTTTCAGCTGTATGTTGACACCTAGGCTAGATTACGCTCATCAGCACTCCACGACTTTCTGAGCGACCGGCTCCATACTCTCATAAGTCACTGGTACGACTTGAACCGCTTCCAATTCTCGTGCACTCACGTCAACCACGAGAGTATTCGGGATTACGGAGAAAGCTGCTAGCTTCTCTGCCAGGGAGCCAGCATATATATATATATATATATATATATATATGCGTGTGTGTGTATGTGTGTGTGTGTGTGTGTGCGCGCGCGCGTGCGTTTATTGAACTTTAAAAAGAAAAAAAAAGATAGGTACGACAAAGTCGGAAGAAAGAAATAAATAACAGACGAATCTGTTGAAAATCATCAATATATTTTGTCATGGTGATTTGTGAATCATTTGTGAATTAATTAATATATGTATTGATGAATGAAATCAGGATGAGCAATCACAATTTTTAGCTGCAATGTACTGATCACCACAAGCTGTACGCTTTATATATCGTGCGGAATCGTCTTGTTTGCCACGGAGTGCCAGCGCACATTTTTTCCGGGTCACCTGTGAGGGCAAATGGGTGGGTACACTTTGAGGACAAGTTTCAGTTTCGGTTTAGGTCAGTCCCACCAAGCACAGCTGTAAGCTCGCCGGTAGGCGACCTCTGGTTGATGTGACAAGGAACAAGGTCAAGAACCTACGACTGGTCTAGCAAAACGGTAGGGAATTTAATTGATCCTGAAGACTCTGCTCAAGATTCACAGGGGGAAGGCGCTAGTCACAGGCTGGAACTTCAATCAACCCTCCCCACGACGCCTAAAGGCATAAGTGGTGAAGAACAAACACAAACACACAGGCCTACAGCTACCGGTCCTCGTGGCAAAGGCGTTTCGGACGCGGTTCGTAATTCCGCTTACCTGCGTTCAAAACACATCTGTGACAGATTTGGCAGCAGACTGTGTCGCACTGGGTTTTAACGTGATGGTATGGGAGCCAATCGTCCAGAAAGCAATGACAAACTACTGAACGTAAACTTTCCAAGACATCAACAACAGCAGTGCTGGTGTTGACAGCGATGTCCCGTAAATTGGATATGAAAAAAAAAAGACCTGCAGCTGGAGGATGCCTAGGTGTGGACATTTGAGATCAACGCCAGTACATTCTTGACACACCGAGCTGTAGACTACACACCTGAATGTGCTCTGGCTTTGAATGTCAAAGGAATGAGAAGAAGGGAACTGATCAGCAGACTCCATAATTCACTTAAAGTCTCAGTATTTCACGATGCTGAAGCAGTACTTGGGTTTGGGTTCTTACAATGTAAGAGATTGTTATGTGTGGTCTGGCATTCTGTAGGGATATACATGTTGGACAATGTGTAATGAAAATGTTAAGAAACTGCAGGAGGTGGAGATATTAGTTGTTGTTTTTTTTTTAAAGCACAATCAGCAAAGACTTACAAGATCTACTGCCCCAAATATATCGTTGATGTAGAACTATACTGCAGTGGATCCCAACCCATTGTGATTTTCTTCGTCTTCTTTTTTCTCCATTTATCCCCCACCGTTTGCAAATGACATCTTGATTGGTTAGATTTGGCAGCTGAAGTTTCTCTACGAAGCCGGAAAGCCAGCCTCATGCCGAACCCCTTTTGCGTTATGTATAGCGAATTAAAGGGTGATATTATTCATTGCTTCCCTTAAGAGCCCCGGAAACATGCAGGGGGGAAACCTCCTTAATCGTCTCTTACGACATGCGTTGTAAATTATAGTGTTACTATTCTTTAAGTTCCCTGCAATGTGTTTCATAGTGGTAAAACTGTGGGAATGTGAACAACTGGAAAACATGAAGTGCTGGTTAGCTTCACAAAATTACAAAACAAACAACACTACATTGCTGTGACAAAATTATGCATCAAACAACAACAAGAAGCAAATAACAAAACCACATAAGAAAACGAAAATTATGCTAACGTGTCTATATTAAGGCATAATATTATGGAACCATGTGAAATAATAATAAGCAAGTAGAAACAAAACTAGATGATAAACTCTACGGAAGCCTGCAGAAAGTCCAGTATAAAGTGCATATCATGCAGGAAACAAAATTGCAGACATAGGCTGATTCAAAGCGAACGAAAAGAAGAAGAAGAATGTTGAGGATATCGAAAGTAAAGAAGAATTTAAACGTTGAGGTATTGATAGTTACAGGTTAACTCATCACTGATCAAAACCAAAAATAAAAATAGAAATGAAATGTATAATGCTTGTCAATAGAAGTAAATTCAGTTAGTTGCGCATCCTTCAAACTTAATCAATTAAGAAGAGGTTCGAGGCAGCGGAGATCTGGTTTCTGAGACTAAGCTACGAATACCTTAGTAAGTAGCAACGATCGCCTAATACAGGGGTCACCAAACTTTTTTCACGGCGGGCCGGATAACTGACAAAATGACGAGCGCGGGCCGGATACTCATTCTGTACGATACTTGCGCCGTCTCCGTAGCGAAGGGCTTACGGACGCAGTTCGTAATCCCGTATACTCGCGTTCGAAACAAAGCTACGCGCGATTTGGCAGCAAGCAGCGTTGCGCTGGTATTTTACGCTATGGTATGGGTGTCGGTCGTTCAGAAAGCAATGACAAACTACTGAATGTAAACTTGCCAAGACATCAACAAAAGCAAAGAATGCTGGTGTTGACTGCAAGCGTCCTGTAAAGGATATGCAACTAACTTTAACAATACTTGTAAGCCAGAACGAAAGCTCTGGGAATAAAGACGAAAAACTAAGTTAATCATGGGTGAGTGGCGTGCAAAGCACACACGCACACACAAAAACAAAGACAACCAACATATTTATTTACTAAAAAAGAGGAATCAAAGAAGGCGACGTTAGCAAAAAGATTGTTACATCAGACCTAGTGTGCACATATCCGATCCCACAAACTAAGCAGCAAAAAGGTTAGTGAGATTTGTGAATCTGATATTTGGCTTTCAAGATATCATCAATGTTTGGTTTGGGATTGCTGCATCCAATCAAGACTGTTGCTTTCAAATGTTCATCACTCAATCTCGTTCGATGTGTTGACTTAGCATACTTCATTTTTAAAAACGTTTGCTCACAGACATAAGTTGTTCCAAACACTGATGCCATACCAAAGGCAAATTTCTTCAGTTTTGGAAACTCAACATCAGGTAAGCAGTAATACAATTCAACACGTTTTCTTTCTCTGTGCTTCTCTTTCAACAAGACATTTGCTTATAAATCAAAGATCTCCAACTGTAGTTCAACTGGCACATCATAAAGGTTACAATCAAACGGATTCTGGGGGAAAAAAAAAAGAATGTTACTCTCAATTATGCCAAGATCCGAAAATCTCTGCAAAAATGCTTCTTCATGTCACAAATAAGTCTTTTCGGGAAATCGAGGTTGACGTCTTCGGCGATTGTAGCGCAAAACGCTTTAAAACAATGAAAATGAGAACAGTTTTCTCCTTCCAGTTGTGCTTCAAACAATGACAGCTGTATCCGAAATCCTTTGATGGTTCTGTAGAGGTAACAGACGAACTTATTCTTTCCCTGAAGTTTCATTCATGTGGGATGTGATGTCGACCAAACACGACAATTTTGACAGCCAGGTAGGATCTGACAGTTGTAGATTAGATCTATCTTTTTCAGTGAGGAGAACATCTATTTCGTTTCGGAGCTTGTAAAAACGAAACAGGACTTTACCGCAGCTGAGCCACCTCACTGATGTGTGATAAGACAAGTCACAGAATTCAGAATCAATTTCTTCAAGAAATTCCTGGAACTGACGGTGACTGAGTGCATGTCCCCGAATGAAGTTCACAGCAGAAACGACTGGTTTCAGTACACAAAGAATATCTAAGTCTTTCAGACAGAGTGCTTGCTAATGTATGATGCAGTATATGAACAGAGCGCCCGGAATTTTCAGATCTTCCAATTGAGTCCTAATCTGCCCCATCAGACCCTTCCTCGCTCCAGCAATATTTTCTTTCTTCATCAGCTGTAACACCTCGAAGCTGATTCCACTGAAGGTTATAGTCTTGCTAAACTTTTTGCACTTCCATGAAAATGCCTTTTCCAGTTGTGCCATGCATGCTGCAAACAGATGCCAACTCTTTCGTTATCCGAATGTCCAAATTGACACCACAAATGAACACGAAAGGTTGTGACGTACTTGAGAGATCAGTAGACTCATCCAGCGCAAGAGAATACCATAACAAGTTCCTAGTTTTCTCGCGCATCTGTAGCACTATGTTCTCTCCAAGTTCTTCTGTTTTTCGCACAACTGAACTTGCTGAAAGGCTGATAGTTCCAAACAAATTGGCTTTCTCAGGACACAAGTTATTTGCTGCTTCTATCATACACTCTTTGAGGAAGTTGCCATCAGTAAACGGCTTTTCTCGTTCTGCAATCTTATGCACTATTTTGTAACTTGCACGAGTGACAGATTCATCGTCAGCACACTTTCTCGTGAAGAAATTTCTTTATGTTTCTAAACCACGTTTCATGGACTCATTTTTCTCAGGGTGTAACTTTCCAGAAAACTTTGAATAAGTTGATAGATGTTTTGTTTCGTAGTGACGCCGAAGATTGTACTCTTTCAAAACGGCAACACTTTCACTGTATATTAGGCAATTGGTTTTCTGGTACTTTGTTTACACTAAGAAGTACTTTACTTCCCATTCTTCATTGAAAACGCGACACTCGGCGTCCACTTTTCTTTTCTTAGTAGTCATAATGAAGGGTGAAGTACGCGGGATCTGAAAATGAAGAAGACATTGAATTAGAAATATAATTAACATCCCATTGAAACACAAGAAAAGCAGAGGACTAGGGGTCACTGGTGAAGCTACGGCTCACCAAAGGTACATATAAAGTGTATAGGTACCTTTGGTAATAGAATATATATCATAATAAGGTTTACAATATATATATATATATATATATATATATATATATATATATATATATATATATATATATATATATATATATATATATAGTGCCGGCCAAAATAAACAGCCTAGAGCAGAGATTTTCAACCGGGGTTCCGTGAGTGGCTGCCAGGGGTTCCGCCGAAACAGACCGAAATCGCCTACATGCAACATCTCTGCCCATCTGGTTTATTACACAAAGTAGGACAAACCTCGGATCATCGCACAGAGTTCCTTGAGCAACGTAAACATTTGCGTAAGGGTCTGCTCCAGCAGAAAGGTTGAAAAACACTTGCCTAGAGACCAGCTCGATTAACACCTTGACAGGGGAAGTCTTATGAGCTGGGGATAATATTTTCGTAATAACACGAGACGTCTATGGCATTTTTATGCCATGTTTGCTACTTTATTGCCTCTATTCACACTTGCAGTTCACTTACCTATCACTGTCAAATAAGGAAATCTGTGTTACATACCTATAAATGTCTTGACTGGCAAAAAGAAGTAAATATTTCTGGAGCATAGGACCTGTGTTGACAGCCGGACGCATCTGGGGGAGGGAAAGATGCGTGTGTCTTTGTTGCCATGGAAAACATGGTAACGTCAGAGTGTAGGCGGTGCTACCACGAGCCGGTAAAGGACTTGGGATGGCGCGAAATAAGCAAACATTGCAATAAACAAGAAAATCTAGATACAATAATTTATAATTGAATATAGTAATTTTAGGACACATTGCAGCCAAGAGGTCTCCGTACATGTGAAGATCTCCTATTATTGTAAACATAATATTTATATTTAAATTGTATCACAACGTCTCGTGTTCCATACGTTATATCAAGCAAGTTCAAGTACCGTCCGCGGGCCGGATGAAATGACGTCGCGGGCCGGATCCGGCCCGCGGACCGTAGTTTGGTGATCCCTGGCCCAATAGATACTAATAAGACGAATAAAGCAATATATACAACTATAAGAAAATGACGAGCTAAGTTCTATGGGAATGCAATGAGGAGAAAGGAATTTGAAAATATTGTGACAACGAACCAACGAACCAACAAACGAACTTTATTCACAAAGGATCACAAAGTGGACACGTAGGCCTGTCTTACATTCGGCCCTTCCAATCACTCATCTTTCGTTCATCAATTGTGCATGTTACAATCGCATAGGGAGGGGGGGGGGGGCATTGTCAAATGGATTTTGTAAACATAAACAATGCATATTACCATATTATGAGACAGGCAGACACGCGTATACACACATTCATAAACACACACACACACACACACACATACATACCTGCATAATACATCTTTCGCACATACCCTCACAGTTATGCACACATTCAATAACACACAAATACACACTCCCTCGCATACAATGCATGCATGCACACATACATACACAAACATACACATACATACACATGCACACATATACACACGCGCACACACACACATACCCACACACACACACACACACCCACACACACACACACACACACATACATACATACATACATACGGGAACGAGACGCGGTAGAAGAGGCAGCGGTAGACATAGAGAAATTATGCTGGATGCCCTGAGACGGTGGTTTGTGGAATAAAACCAATAGAATTGAACAACGACCGTGGCGATATACGAATACCCACACCATTTGGCCAATCACATGGCGATGCTATCCAATCCAGTCCAATTTTTGGTACGAATACCCCCTTTCAGCCTTCGAGTTTTCGACTTGGCTATAATTGGGGTATTTATGGTGTAGCGTGTAGTTTGTCTTTCGTACTTTGGGCTGCTTGTTGTCTGCTTCCCGGCTTCTGATGGGTTGATTGCGTTCGTTACTTTCTTGATGAGGTTTTTCATGTCTGGACATAGACGCGCACTTGTTGAGGCCTGGAGTTGTTGTGGGCCCACCCCGTCATATGGTGCTGTTTTCTTCAGGGAGCTTTACCAGTTTTCGTCTATTGTGGCGTTCCTCCTATTTCCCCGTCTTGGCTTGTCTTCGAATCTTCTCGGTGTTCGCCAGTTCAATCTTGGTGGGGAGCGATACCGTTCTATGGCTTCCCTACGCACTCGGTCTTGGTCTGGGTAGCCTTCTTCATCCAGTTGTATTTCTTCTTTTGATGCTTCTTCTTCTGTTTGTGTTCTTGCATCTTCTGGTTCGGGTGTGGCTAAGTCTTGAGCAGTTCTAATATCGTTTGTAGAGTATCCTCTGTCTTTTCTTTCACTTCTTGCATTTTTGATAGTTGTTCTTCAGTCTCGGCCTTTATAGCAGCCATACGAGCGACATCCTGCTCAATCTTCTGCTGAACTTGCTTCGTTTCGTCCAGGATGCGCTGAGCGGCTGTTAACTGAGTCTCTTGCGTCTTGTCTTTTTCTTCCTCAATGCTGTTGAACTTTGATCGCAGGTCCTTCACTTGGCCTTCCAGTTGCGCTTTGTCGCTTTTTGTGGGTCAATTGATTGCCTCATACTGCCTCCTAGCCTCTTTATATGGTAGGTTGGATTTGATGGCGATCTTCACTGTTTCCTTTCTGTCTTGGTGGCAGGGGCAGCCGAGGTACCTGGCACCGTGGTTGCCGAGGCAGTTGACGCACTTTCTATAAGGGTTAGGCCTCCTGAAGTCATTGTCGGTCTTTGCTTGCTGGCACTGGCTATATGGATGGGGTCCGGTGCAGTATCTACACACCTCCACCTTACTCTTGCAGGTGGTACGGGTGTGCCAAAACTTCTGGCATTTAGAGCACTGCAGCACTCTCGGTATGTAGTGCTTTGGAACTTGGTCTCTCTTGTCCCACCTGATGAATTGATGTTACTATGACGACTGTGGAGGGGATATTGTTCTTTCCGATGATCCTCTCAGCAAAGGTATCTTCGGTTTCTTGTTCTCCCTTGTCAGCATCTCCCTGATCTGGTCGTTGGTGAGATGGGTCTTGATTCGCTTAATGACCCATTATTTACTTGTGCGGTGCCGGGTGGCTTCCAATAAGATGCCGTGGTGAAGCTTGATGTCGGCCTTCTCTCCTTGTGCGATTTTCTGCATAAGTGTTGTGGTCTTTGGGTTTTTGTTGATGGAGACCACTACTCCATCAGGTGTCTTGCGCAGCTGGTAGATGCTGTTTCTTTCCAGCTCGTTTTCCAACAGACTGATTATCTTGTCTGTTGGTAGCGTCGACAGTTTAGCTTCTCCCACGCTTGTCTGTTTTAGCAGTATTTTGCTGGTGAAGTCCTCCGCTATTATTGTTTCCTCCTGTGTGGAGGTCTATGGTAACCTGGGCTGCTTCGTCTTGGTGCTGTTGAAAACTTCCCGGCTGCTGCTGGCTTCAGTTAAAGTTGTAGTCTCCGACGTCGGTTGAACGACGGGAACGGCTTCATCTGGTGTGGAAGTGGTAGCTTCCTTTAATGTTTCCTCGTGTTTTGGCGTTGTGCTGCGGCTAGCAGACACGTTTTCTTCTTGCACCATCTTGATAGTCTTGGCGGCTTCCGCGCTGCTCATTTTGAACGTCGGGTGTGTCTAGTGGAGTTTTTCTTGCAACGTGCCATTTTCTAACACGCGGCCGGCTTCCGATTAGTGGAGATTATGCTAATGATGACGCGATTTAAATGGGTCAATGTGGGAGCCAAGGTCAGTGAAAAAGAAACCCCCGGGCGATAGGGATTCGAACACATAGCCAGTGCACTGGTAATCTAACGTACCAGCCATTTCTGTATAGCAGCTCCCGTGTATCAACAGAAAAGGATAAGTATACAAATTAGCTTAATGTGAGGAAAATATCGGGCAAGAGAAGCAGAGGAAGGCAGATGATGTTAAAAACTTAAGCAGCTCGGCCACACATAATTAAATGAAATGGCTACGCCGCCTTCTTCGCGCTCCCAAGGTTGGGGAATCGATTCCGGGCGCATAGTTCGGTTCCCGAGTACAACTTTCTCGAAGACTCGGCTTTAGCTACAGAGTTCGTGCTTTGTGCGACGCTTTCGGCATGAGCCCTGCGGAAAGAGACTGAGCCATATTGGATAAAACCCGGTACAATGAATTCGATTCTCTTGTCTTTATAAACCCTTTAAATACGCGACATCACCTTCATTAAAATATCAGATGACAGTGAGGGCTGGAGTCTCGTTATCGCCAAAACCTGTTACAGATCACATACCTGAAAAAGATATAAGAGATTGATCGTACAAGCTAAATACATGTGGTATTATTATGTTTTTTGTCCATCAAGAATGATGATGACCATTCAGTTCATCCAGTGGGGTTTAAAGCATGGAGCTGTGAGGTCTAAGATGGCTGATAAGGTCTATTTTGGCTCGAAATGTTCTTTGACAATGTGGGCAAAGAATGCTTGACATTCCAGGAAGAGGATCTCCTGCAGTGGTTTTTCTGTCCAGCCTTTTTTTCACAGCTCTTGTAGTCCTGGTTGCTTCACAAGTGACTGCACCCTTATGTAATGATGTACGCCACGAATTACAGTCTTTAGCAGCAGTCTCCCAAGTGTCAGGATGAATTCCAAAAGCTTTCAGGGAGATTTTCAGAGTGTCTTTAAAGCGTTTCCTCTGGCCGCTTTGGGAGCGTTTACCACAACGCAGCTCGCCGTAAATAATTTTTTTAGGGAGCCTGTGATCTGGCATACGAGGTAAATGATCAGCCCAGCGAATCTGATTTTTCATTAGTAGAGTGTGGATACTGGGCATGGACGCTCTTTCTAGAACTTCAGGTCTGGGATCTTGTCTTGCCATTTAATCTTCAATAGCTTCCTAATGCAGACTGTGTGGAAGCGGTTTTATTTCCTAGCATGTGCTGATAAACAGTCCATGTTTCACAGGCATATAGCAGTCTGGATAGTACAACTGCTTTATAGACTTTCAGCTTTGTTTGCAGGCTTATTCCATTTCTGTCCAATACATTCTTGTACAGTCTGCCAAAGGCCGCACTGGCATTGGAGATTATTGCATTCACTTCATCATCAATTTTGGCAGCTTGTGACACAGTGATATTATTATACTTGTATATTTAATAATCTATGAGCTTTCATAGGTCAATCTTTATATCGTTGCTTCACATTATGTTATCTGTTAGTGGACGATATCTTCGCAACGTCTTTTAACAATATCATCAATTGGAAGATCTCAAATAGAACGGACATAATCATTAAATTTGCATTCATGCAAAAAAGTCGATAAATAATAATTATCCTATTATTTTAGAAAATCTACTAATTGCAAGTTTAAGACGCGGAAAAAAATTAGATTTAAGTCTCAGAATAGAAACATCTAATATTCTAGGTCTAGATTTCAAATTGGACATTGAATAATGGTTTACAATTGCCGTTTTATTACTCACTAAGTACTGTATTGCCGATTTCTTGTGAGTGTGAGTACGATGGATGCCGGCAGTGAAAACTAACTCTGGCCGAACAATACTTTTACTTCTCTGTGGAAACGGAAACGGAGGTTCGGTACGTTCAAAATGTAACACAGGATACAGGGAATAATGAGTAATCATTTTTTCTTCGTCCTGAGTGAAAGAGAAATTGTTCATAATCTGTTTCCATACATTATATTCTGGTTGCGAGCGAAAAAAAGAGGATTCAAAGCCCATTGATCCAAGCAGGGGTTTACTTTTTCCTGCATCTCCATAATATTCGTTACTAATTTGTTGAATCATGTCTGCCCAAGACGATGATTTTGCCGGGATAATGAATTCATCAACATCGACAATTGCCACATAAGCAGACATATTTCTATTCCGATAAACGCAGTCGTTGATTGCCGAATGTTGAGCGTAGTACCACGCATTTGATTCAGCTGGAACTCGCCACGGAATTACAGTTAGAACCCCATCTTTTTCATATTCTTTTAGTACAATCTCTGTTTCCTTGGAAACGTTGTAGTTGTAAAGGAAAGTGTGTTCGGCGCCGAGAACGCTGTTCAGTTCAATAGACTGAATAATTCTCAGCGTCTCATTGTAGGGCCCATGCAAAGCTGGGTGACAAACTGTAATATTATATTTTGTAGGCTGTGGGTAAAACACGGCCAGTTGATTTGTTGGTGTGTCTGTTTTATTTTTCGACAGAGTCACGGACACGAAGTCTGGGTGGCTTCCTTGACTGAGAGGGCACCGGAAGTAGGTAGAGGTGAAGCTGTGGAAGATAATGTAACGCTTTCTGATTATAAATACATTGTTGACATTCTACGAATCAATTTTTTGGTAATTAATATTTACAATACATTTCCATAAGATGCTTCCCGCGACATGCCTGAAAGGGTGCAGTGATTCCTTTGCGGGCCCGATAACACAGGTGGAAACCATTTTAGTCGACTTTTACAACATGCATGGTAGGTTACGCTGGCTTCGTGGCTTAGAGTTATAACTTTTCTTCGTAATCTCGTATACTCTCGTCAGGTAACGTGATGACGGTTCAAATCAGCAGTGGTTCGAATCACATCGGTAACTTTTGCTGTTGTGATCTCTTGGCAAGTTTACGTTCAGTAGTTTGCCGTTGTTTTATGAATGGGCGGCACCCATACCATTTCGTACACAACCAACGCAAGGCGGTCTGCTGTCAAACCACCCACTACAGTGTTTCGAACGCGGGTATACGGTATTACGAACTTCATCCGTAACACCTTCGCCATGGAGCTGGCTAAACACTGGTATTGATGTGCAATTATAAACTACAAGTCTAATTAGTATATATTTCTACAAACACCCAGAGATCTCTAACAAACCTTTCTATATCACAATGTAGACAGGAGACAATCGTAACATGACTAATACGCCAGATGACATGTGCGTTGAGATGAAAGAAAAATGTCGGAAAATGTATTTCATAGTTTCATCCTTCGTTGAATTCAGAGAGAGAGAGAGAGAGAGAGAGAGAGAGAGAGAGAGAGAGAGAGAGAGAGAGAGAGAGAGAGCATAGTGTTGTCTGGGCTGTCTGGGCATTTAATTAGACTCATGCTCGATCAACTACAGCGTTGTATAGAAGGCCAACAGACTAACTGCAGATGTGGCACAATTAGAGTTATAGCTAAGTTATAGCTTCAGTATAAACATAACTGGCGGGCCGCGCTAGCGAAGTTGGCAGCGAACTGAGCTGGTATTGTCATGGGCACGGTCGGACATGGGTTCGACGCTGGGACTCGTCGCTTGCCAAAGTAGATAGTTAGTTGCATATCCTTCACAGGACGTCGCAGTCAACCTCAGCAATTTTTGGCTGTTTGTAATTTCTTGGCAAGTTTACGTAATTTGCCATTGCTTTCTGAACTATCGGCACTCATACCATTGTATGAAAACCAACTCAAGGCTTTCAAAATCTCCCGAGCGCTGTATGCGGGATTACGAAATGCATTCGTGATCAATTCGCCACAGAACCTCTTGCCAAAGTAAGGCAAACAAATTGGCTTGCTCTTCTTCTTTGCCCACGGCCTACAAAATATGAAGGCAGTATCACATCACAACCCCATAGCAGAAAACTGCTTTATATCAATTCATTTATTTTTATTCATGAACGTGAATGCCTTAGTAACTACACGAAACTAGTGATGTACTTACGATGTGCGCCTTGGGTGACTATCTGAAAAAGCAGTCATTTTCCCTCCTCTAACTGTTAACTTTCCCAGTTCGTTAATATGACAGTAGATATGTACTCTTGAAACATCGCGAAGGGCAATTCCAAAGCCTTTTATTTCTGGATTCCCTGTATCCGTAAAATCGAAGTAGGCGGAATAAATCCATATTTTTGACTTGCCTACTGGCTGGAACGAGCCATTTACACTTGGCGGCTGGGATCTGTGGAGAAATGCAGATGTTTTAAATAAACACTTTCTGAGTACTTGATTACATCTATAAGAAAAATGTATGTGGCTCGCCTATATAGAACTAGTCATTATCAGTATCAGCAATAATAATATTAATCTCTGATGCCATTCTCCATCTCCTCCGCTGTGAAGGTTAGATCTCCGACATTTCCTATCTTTAGCCATGATTGCTTGTAAACATTAACCCCCCAAAACTAGTTGCATTTTTTACAGGACGATGTAGTACACCCCAACATTTATTGGCTGTTTGTAATTTTCTGGGCAATTTTATATTAAGTAGCTGCCACTTCTTTCTGAACAACCGACTTTCATACCATTGTGAAAATCAACTCGGAGCGATTTGCTCCAAAATCGCTTCATCTGACTTCGAATCCAGCATTTCTGGATTATGTCACTGCACTCACCATCCCTAAGCCACAAATACCGACTAATGTATAAATCTAGGTAATTTTGGATGTTTCTTTGACCAATCCAAAATGTACCGAAATAAAACTGCTGGCTGCAGCCGAATGTGCAGTTTCACAGGGTGCAAATTTCCCAAGCCAAGAATTCGGCACCGTATAGTTCACAATGTACCTTTAAATTGAGTAAAGGGATAAACATCATTTGAGCCATCACTGTCTTCTCAAAGTTATAAACTGGTATATGAACTGTCACCTCAATGTCACAAACTGGTATGTGCACTGTCTCCTCGATATCACAAGTTAGTATGTGCAATATCTCCTCAATGTCGACTTAATTGCACCGCATTTTATCCCATACGGCTCGCTCTCTTTCCGAGGACGACCTACCGAAAGCGCCTCACAAAGCACGAACTCCGTAGCAATGGCAATGACAACAGGAGGCTTAGAAACAATTGCTCTCTTGAACTGAATGAAGGTGTCCGGAATCGAACCTATAACCTTCACAGCGCTAGGCAGTTAGCTTAACCACTTTGCCATGGAGACAACCACCTCCCCCGGGTTTTCTGAATGTTACAAGTTGTATGTGCATTGCCTCAATGTCACAAGCTGGTATTGTACTGTCTCATAAATGTCACACGCTGGTATTGTAAGGTCTCCTAAATGTCATAAGTTAATATTTTATTCTCTCCTCAATGTCACAAGTTGATATTGTACTGTCTTCTCAATGTCACAAGTTTATATTTTACTGTCTCTTCAGTGTCACAAGTTGATATTTTACTGTCTCCTCAGTGCTCTTTTATTCTATACATATCGATGTCTGTCCCTACCTGCCTGCCTGCCTGCATGTCCGTCCGTCCGTCCGTCCGTCCGTCTGTCCGTCCGTCCGTCCGTCCGTCTGTCTGTCTGTCTGCCCGTCCGCCTGTCTGTTATCCAGTAGGGGGTGTTCAATATTCGCATGTTTTTTATATGTAGAAGCCACATACAATCTGTTGCACGGTTTATAACCAGCTGCAAACAATATTTTGTTCGATTTATCGTCTGGCTTATTTCGCTGCATCTCGTCAGGTGCATACTACAGAGTTATATATCACATCATGTGAACAGATGCATTATACTTTGGCTGAAACACTTAAAATACATAGTCACATGTATTGTTCTAATGTCAATTTCATATTTAAAACGAACTCTACCTGTTTGCATAAAACTGGACTGTAGTCGTCTAATTGCTAAAGCCTCACTATATTTGAGTAATCGTTTATTGTTCGTCGAATACATTATAGAAACGTTTTTTCTGCTTTTACTTTATGACCATAGTTTATAAGTTGCCAAGAAATCGATGAGGGTGGGGGGAAAAGGGAGGGGGGGGGGGGGTTAATAGCCTGTCGACAGGGATTTCTGAAGACTGATTAACTCTCTTTTCCACTAAGCTAGTATATAACACTTACTTTACTTTACTTAACTTTACTTAACTTTACTTTACTTTACTTTACTTTACTTTACTTTACTTTACTTTACTTTACTTTACTTTACTTTACTTTACTTTACTTAACCTTACTTTACTTGCTGTAGTTAGCGCAGATCTCAAAATGCCAATATTAAGGCATTTGACATAGATCTGTATTGTGTTTAGGGAGCCAATATGTATTTCAGCACAGGCTTGTATTGCATTATAATATATAATCTATACAGTTTAACTCGGCTTTATGACTCTCAGAGTAATATTGTCAGATCTCAAGACTACATCTGACAGATTCTTCAGGAGCCGTAATTGCTTAATGCTTTTGGGATTTTCTAAAGGAATTTTCAAGATAATTTAACAGTCTAATTTCGCTGCAGATTATGGTGAATGTTTTTATCTCTTATCAGTTGATGGTTATCAAAATTAAGACGGTTATTTTCCTGAGTACATTTGTATTGCTTTGGTAAATATCCCCGAGGCATTGTTTGCACAGTCAAAGTTTATTTATGCTCCTTTCATAACAATTTGCATAAAATCATTTCACTCGTGCATGCATGTAACATTTGGGCGATAAGTTAACATTAATATGGTTTATCAACATCATGTGTCATGCTGAATAGAGGTGAAGATCAGAGTTGATGGCCTCATTCGATCACAAAAGCCGAGCCAGGTCTGCTAAAGTATGAAGGAACTATCAATATAGAGAGCTGTATCCGAAAATATATACCAAATGGTGTCATTTATGCATTTTGATATTTACATACTGGTGTCATTTATATACATTAGCATTTACCAGGCTTGTCCATAGGACACATTTTTCAATCCCATCCCATCCCATGGTAATTTATGCCTGTCCCATCCCATCCCATCCCATGGGATTCCCATTATAATATTAATGTGGAATACAGTTCAAATAAAATTATAAAATTTATGAAAGTTTAGGTTTAGTGTCTACTAAATAGGACCATGCCAGCTTCCTGGAGGTTAGCGACTTTTCTCCGTAATGTCGTATACTCTCGTAAGTAACGTGACGCCGGTGAGAATCAGCAGTGGTTCGAATCGCGTCGGTAACTTACGGGGTATGTGAGCCGGCCGCTCAGAAAGCAATGGCAAACTACTGAGCGTAATCTTGCCAAGAAATCAACAATAAGCTGACGTAGATCAAGTTACTATGACATGGCTACTGTCCCATGGGAAATACAACGTGTGCTATCCCATCCCATCCTATCCCATGGGACCTTTCCCATGGGAATCCCATGGAAATACCATCCCCATGGCCAAGCCTGGCATTTACCTAGTGGTGTCATTTACGAATATTAACAATTACCTAGTAGTGTCATTTATGATTATTAATTAGCATTTACCTAGTGGTGCCATTTGTGTATATTAGCATTTATCTACTGGTGTCATGTATATACATTAGCATTTACCTACTTGTGTCATTTATGTATTGTAACATGCACCTACTTGTGTCATTTATACATTGTAGCATTTACCTCCTGGTGTAATTTATGTATTGTAGCATTTACCTAACCCGCTCCCTGGTCTAGAGGTTACATGACTTTCTCCGTAATCTCGTATACTTTCGTAAGTAACGTGACGTTGCGCGAGAATTGGTAGCGGTTCTCTCCGCGTCGGTATCTTACGGGGTATGTGAGCCGGCCGCTCAGAAAGCAATGGCAAACTACTGAGCGTAATCTTGCCAAGAAATCAACAATCACCTGAAAGATGCTGATGTTGACAGCGATGTCCTGTAAAGGATTTGCGAACCCCCCCCCCCCCACCCCCCACCCTCCCCCACCCCCCCAAAAAAAGCATTTACCTACTGGTGTCATGTATGTATTGCAGCATTTATCTAGTAGTTTCATGTATATATATAGCGTGTATTTTTAATGACTGTGGAGTTTTTGAAAATATTGCCCTTCCAAGTTTTGTATTTACCTTTTATGTTTCATGAGTTCACAGAGGGTGAACACAAAACTTGGAACGGAAATATTTTCAACAACCCCACAGTCATTAAAAATACACCCTATACATTAGAATTTACCTACTAGTGTCATTTATTTATTGGAGTATTTACCTATTGGTGTTATTTTTGTACATTAGCATTTGCCTAGTCTTGTCACATATGTATATTAGAGAAAGAATTCAAATGACCAATGAACCTACGAATAATCATCTTTTAGTAGTTCTTCCAGGAAATGGCATCATGCTAAACAAACAAACAAAATTAAGAGAAGAATAAGAAGGTGAATGGAGACAAGAGTAGAAGAAATAGAAAGAAAGAAAACAAGAAAGAAAGGAAAAAGAAAGAAAGAAAGAAAGAAATAAAGAAAGAGAAAGAAAGAAAGAAAGAAGGTAGGAATTGGAAACAAAGGAGGGAGAAAAGAATGGAGACAGAAAAAAGACGGAGGGAAGGAAAATGAATGAAGATAGGGTGAAGAAGGAATAAGGATGGAAGAAAGAAAGAAGGACGGAAAAACAAATATAGAAGAAAAGAAGAAGGACCAAAGAAAAAGAAGGAATGAAAGGGACGGAAGAAGATAAGACAAAGTAGGAAGAAGAATGCACAAGACGGAAGAATAGAGAATAATGCAAAAGACTGAAACATGAAGAAGAAAGAAATTCGAGAGGAGAAAAAAAGATAGAGAAAAAAAAAAGAAAGAAAAAAAGATAGAATTAAAACATAAAGAAAGAATAAAGAAGAAAATCAGAACGGAGGAAAGGTGAAGAATCAAGAAAGAAGACGGAAAGAAGACAGAAAAAGACTAGAAAATAGACTAGGATTGGAAAGAGGATAAGGAAAGTAGGAAGAGGAGGATCGAAGGAAAAATGGACAGTTATGACGACGGCGACGGGAAGGAAGAGAACGGCGCAAGGAGGACGATGGCGACGAGGAGGAAGATGACAAAGACATGATGGAGAACGGACAGGAAAACGAGGAAGACGAGAAGTTCGAGGTGGCAAAGGACGAGGCAGAGGAGGTAGAGAATTAAAAAAAAAAGAGGAGGAGGCAGATGGGACAAAGGATGAGGAAGAGGAGAAAGCGGAAGAAGAGGAGAAGGAAAAGAAGGAAGAGGAGGAAGATAATGAGGAAAAGAAGGAAGAGGAAGAAGAGGATGAGGAACAGGAACAGGAAGAAGACGGGAATAAACAAGAGGAAGAAGTGGAAGAAGAAAAAAAGATCAGCCAAGACAGACAGACAGACAGACAGACAGACAGACAGACAGACAGACAGACAGACAGACAGACAGACAGACAGAAAGACAGAACTATTCTAAACGTGTTTTTTTGTCTACTATTCTAAACGTGTTTTTTTTCTTTTTTGGTCTATCTGTCTGGCTGTTTCAACCGGTATCTATGATGCATATATGTACTTACGTGTTTATGCGTGGACTTTGAATGCTCCTCAGACTAGCATTGTTTCTCAACACTTTAGCATTTTCTATTCCTACTAGAAAACAGAGGTAATTAACTATGTTAACACATAAGCAAAGATATTCACGAATTTAGCCAATGATTTGTTTTACTGATAATATCACGTTAAACTATTTTAGGTTTAACCTCTTCTTCTCTTCATGAATTCGCTTGAAATCAACATCTATCTTATATCAATCAATCAATTAATCAATCAATCAATCAATCAATCAATCAATCAATCATGTGCCATGCCGGATAGCGTGGGCGGTCATGACTCGCCATTTAAGCGAATCATAATGAACTAGGCACTTTTAAAGAAGGTAGTTTGCCGTCGCTTTCCTTCTAGGCAGTGACCATACTGGCCGGGTGACCGTAGTCATTGTCTCGTGAAAGAGATCTTCTTCCTACCCTCGCAAAACTTGAGACCATAACCAACAACTATCTGTCGGCTGCCCTCATAATTTCATCCACCACCTGCTTTCCGTGGCTTATTTTGAACACTTCCAATAAACGAATACTAAATAACACCACATAATCCACAGGAAAACACTAAAACAGCGTCGTCCCGAAGAATAAACGTATCACGTCGTCGTATATAGGGTTGTTACACACCAGCGAAGAGTTATGAATGCAATTTGCAATCCCGCATACACCGTTCGAAACACAGCTGCGGGCAATTGGGAAGCAAATCGCCTTGCGTTTGTTTCCATACCAAGGTATGAGTACCGGTTGTTCAGAAAGCAATGGTATACTACTGAACAGAACATTTTCAAGAAATCACAAACAGCTAAAAATGCTACGGTTGACTGCGGTGGTCTGTAAAGGATATGCAACTATCTTCCTGTATAGAGCAGTGGCTCTCAAACTTTTTTTGGCCTATGCACCCCTTCACCATGTGTTCAGAATGTAATTCCCCCCCCCCCCTTTTCGCATTTCCTCCCTATAACACGCCCCCCTCCCCCTATAATATCAGGTAATCAGTTCTTGTATTAACACGACCTTGAAATAATCTTAATTATCCTTCCCCTTCCCACGGAAACCCTAGAATTCACCACCGGTTGAGAACCACTGGTATAGAGCTTTCAGAGCTGTGTTTGGGACAATGTATATGTTCAGAAAAATAGAAGCTATGGAAGGAATCAACATTGGGGGACGATACATCAATAACATTAGATATGCAGATGATACAGTCTTGATTGCAGACAATGAACAGGACCTGCAGCATTTAGTAGATGCGGTTGTTGCACACTGTGAGCACTTAGGGTTAGAAATGAATAGTAAGAAATTAAGCAAGTTAATCTGTACATTTATCTCGGAACAGTCATAACATCTGATGGGAGATGCCTGAAAAACATCTGATGGCTGTGGAAATGTGGTTTCTGGGGAAAATGCAAAGAATACCCTGGACAGACAGAAAAACCAATGAACAATTCCTTCAAGAAACAAATGAAAATCGTAAACTGAGTACAGTCATTAGACGTAGACAGTTACAATTTTTTGGGCATGTTATGAGAAGAAATGACTTGGAGAACTTGGCTACAACTGGCAAGATCGAAGGGAACAGCCCAAGAGGAAGACCGAGAAGTAAATACCTGGATGGCTTGGCCACGTGGCATGGTCGAGACAGGAACACGGAGCTGATCCACGACTCTGGTGATCGAGTGAGATGGCAAAACATGACCGTCCACGCTTATCGGCATGGCACATGATGATGATGATGATGATGATGATGATGATGATGTGTTCTGTCGTGTCAGGTGCAGCTTTTGCAGGGCGTTGCAGTTATCCCAAGCATTTATTGAGCGTTTGTGATTTACTATGCAATTAAGTTCAGTAGTTTGCCTTTGCTGTCTGAAAGCTTTATGTACATATGAGAGATACATATGTATTCAGTCTATTGTGTCCTGGCTTGAATGTAAGAAATTAATTAGGCCACACATGTCCAAATAAGAATAGTTATTCTGTGGCTGAACCAGCGACTTGCTGGATGTTTCTCTTGGGTTTTTCTTTCGGTAATAGGTAACTGGAATATATGGTTGTTTGGCCCTGCACCTTCTTTGGCCAAATTTTCAGCACTCTCATTTCGTGGTATCCCACAACAGCATATAATTCGTCACTAGTATATTTGTAAACGCGGATCTTGTGGTTCCGTGTGCTTGCTAAATGTGAGTGCTAGGATACAGACAATTCACCAGGAAGGAAAACATTTCTTAACTTCATACCAAGCGGGATTAAGAAAATACGGAACCAACATGGATCAAATAACCTATATGGCTCAGGAAACAGAGGCTGCCTTCTAAGACAACAAGCAAAACTTTCGGGCTGGATATATTTAGAAAACAGTATTTGATAAAGTATGAATAGAAGGGCTGGAAGTATAACTGCAAAACATAAATGCAGGTGTGAGGGAAAATGCACAGATGCATTAGCCACTACCTAAAGATAAAAACTGTCAGAACAAAAGTACAAGGACAAACCAGTAAAAGGATGGTATTGGAGCAAAGTGGTCCTCAACAGTGCCCACTAACATTATTCCCAGCATAGGGGGTAAGCATGGTCGAATGGATAAGAGCGTTCACTTGTAAACTTCCGATGTGTTGTTGTCGAGGTAGCGGGTTCAACACCTACACCGGTCAGTTGGACTTAAATATTTACTTCTTGTCCTTTACTTGAGGACGTTAATGGCAAGTACCTCAGAAGTCGGAGTGGGTTTACCCGATGGAGAAGCAAATTTGTAATAGGGAAAGCTAATCTACAAGCAAAAATCAGTCCAGTGTACTAGATATATTAGCACGTGTATCGAGTACGTTTGAGTTCAAGGCGAGCGAGTGCAAACAATAATGCTAGCAACTATAAATGATATTACAGAACATTGTCCAGCCAAAGTACACATCTCCTCCTTTACATGCGCTCAAGTGATATGGACTTCTGAAGAATATATTAGTACAGCGAACAGTAGGATGTAGCAAACGTTAGCAGTGAAAGAGGAATGGTCAAGATCATGGCTAGTGAAAAGTTAGAATAAAACAGCATGCACATTCTTCTCCCTCTCAAATAAAACACAACACTAAGCTAGTGTTGAGTGAAAAATATTCCGACGCAAAGAAAATCCAAACTACCTGGATGTCGCCTGACATGGAAAATACAGATGGAGACATGAATACAACAACGAAAGCTGATGAGAATGTTCTTAAATATTTAAGAAACTATATAATAAACGGTTGAGGCCAGTACTGGACAAATGTATTGCAATTTGGTCATTAGTAGTTAAATCAAACTTTAACTAAATAGTCTAAAATTAATTAATCATGACTGGAGGCTTGAAGACAATGCCCATTAACGAACTAGAAAATACCACATGTCTACGAGCAATGCATGATAGAAAAGACAGTAAAGCCCAGAAAGAAACAGCACAATTGAAAAGATAGATAGACCACTCCAAGCTGCGTACGGTATAATAAGAGTTAAAGAGGTGGTTTCTATGTAACATCTCCATTAATGTGACAATCTTCTCTCATAGATCGCACCAGAATAATATTGGCATAATGCACAAAATCACTGGCACCGGCTAGGATCCAAAATTGTGTATATCAGATTCACATATTAATATGCCTTTTCATTTTCATGTTTTCTATTTCGGAGATTTAGTCTAGGAAATGGCTTTTTCGATATACCCTTCTCAATGTTCAGTTGCCGATTGATATTAATGGCCACAGCGCAAAGTGGACAAGTATTCTCCGAGTTATTTTGTTCTTGACTAAGATGGCTATACGCCTAATAAGCTACACCAGAACGGACAACGGCGAGGATATATAATACATTTCTAATTTTTTAGTTTTGCAAACATCCAAATAGGCTACAGTGTAAATAGAACCTGGTCTGACCGAGTCAAAGATTTTTTTTTCTTCATATCCTTTACAGGACATCGCTGTCAACACCAGCATCTTTCAGCTGTATGTTGATTTCTTGGCAAGATTACTGTCAGAGTCTCACCCGGAGTTGCAACGCGTTGTCTGTACCAACGCCAGGCAATGCAACCGAGCTCAACGCTGAGCTATGTTAAACACTACATTTATAACGCGGCGTCTTGGACAGCGCCAGAGAAGCCCAGCCGGTCTCAACACTGAGCGACGCTAAGCAGTCGTGGGAACACAGCGTGAACATTGTAGGTCATGCAAGGTGACTCGACCCCAACTAACGTGTATGCTGAACGGCTGGTCAGACAGGGCTTGGCAGCTGTACTGGACGGACGCGATTGAATGAGGCCTGAGTGTTTGAGCAAGCATTGATAGCTAGCCTGTATGACTGTTGGAGACTGAACGCCTGGTGTGTTTGACTTGTAAGTGGATTGCATTGATGTATTCTTTGATTGATTGTATTTATGATATAATGATATTGTGAATTATGATTGCGCGATGCTTGTATTGTTTCTGATGAGTGCATTGCGCGAATAAAGAGTGCGAATTATATCATCGGGTATTCACGTCGAGTTATTTAATAGTAATATTTAGTATCTCACTTGTCAGTAAACGAGCTACATTCCTTGCCTTACGCAAGACCCTGACAAGTGCGAACGTGGGGGAATTTTCGTCCGGGTTTGTGAACAAATGCGAACGTGTAAAATATAAGATAGAGCAGAAGTGCGAATGTGTTAACAGCGTTTAGGTGATAAAATAACTATAAATTAACGGATAAGTACGACCTTTCGTGTTGATTTATATAAACTATAAGTGCGAAGACTGAGTTATAAGTCCAAACGTGGCATCTTCGTACTTAGTGAATTTCAACCGATCTAGTGAAAAAGATAAAAACAAAAATGGCGGCCATGTCCTTGAATGTCATTGAGTAGGAGTAGTGTAAGCGGAAAGTCTGAAAAGTGTGAAAAGAGAGTTGTTGATGGTGGTGAAACGACTAACAAAAATAATTGACGACATACAAACCTACAAAAACTTAAGTGACATTACATACATCACACACTTGCACATGTTCTAATTTCTCTTGTTCCAAAAACAACAGGTTGTTTTGTGTCATTCATACCTGTCCCTTGTAAACTCCAAAGTTTTTGTCGACCTGAATTAAGATCAAGTGTGATTTCGGGCAGTACTGAACAGCCATTGTCCGACACCTTGTACCAGGAATACTTGAGTATAAATTTTTTTCTTCTCTTCTTTATACTTTCGTTGATCAGGCCAAAACATAAGCTGTATTATTAAGAACTGTAAACTATTGAATTTAAATTACTAACAACATAATTAATTGTGTGTATCTATTTCATCATACATATTGTTCATCATGTCTAGTTTAAACGATTACATCGAAATGGGGTTAAAGATGAACCTTTCCGGTGAAGAGTTGAGAGTCTGGAGTGAGAAAAAGTTTGCAGAATACCTCCTATTACAGGAAAAACTTAATGAGCGTGATGAGAGAGCAGCCGAAAGATCTTTGAAACAGTCTGAATTAGATACTGCTTTGAAACTTAAACAGGCAGAATCAGATACTGCTTTGAAACAGTCAGAAGCTGCTTTAAAACTTAAACAGGCTGAATCAGATACTGTTTTGAAACTGAAACAGACAGATTCAGAAACTGCTTTAAAACAAGCTGAAATTTTAGCTCAGAGCAAGAGAGAAGAGATTGAAGTACAGCTAAAAATTGAACAGCTGAAAGCACAAACTTCCAAAGAAAAGGAAGATAGAAAATCAGACAAAGATCAGCCATACAAGAAATACCAAGGGCTTATTAAAAGTTACACCACAGGTGACTGCATAGCATTCTTCACCCAAAATTTTGAATGTATTATGGATCATTACCAGATCCTAAAGTCTGAATGGAGTATAATATACATGAGAAGTCTTTCGGGGGAACCTCTGAAAGTGATAGAGTCTATTCCAAATTACCTGAAGAAAGATTATCAGTATATTAAGACTAAAATTATGTCTCATTTCTTGCTAGATGAAGCAGGCTACAGAGAACAGTTTGGTAAATTGTCTCCTAAACCAACACAAACGTTCTCTGATTACATCTCAGAAGTACAAAATATTTTTTCTAAGTGGCTGTCAGCAGCCAAAGTGAATGGTAATTTTTATAGATTGACAGGAGATAAAATCATTACATCTCTCCCACCTCCATTTTCGAAATTTCTATTGGAATGTCAGTGTGAAAGTGTACAACAGATTGAAAGTCGTGGCTCGTGTTATTTTTCAGCCAATAAATAATGTTTTATTAGTGGATTGACTAGCACAGACTTTGTAGCAGCCGCTACATATGGTAGATCTAAGACAGTGCCCTACAACAAACAAAAGCCCTATAAACAATCTGCCGAAAAGTTTTATCAGTGCAGATATTGCCACTTATCACACAATTAAAGTGACATGTGTGACCAACATCCAGGGTACACTTCTTACTTGCATAACTACATATCTAAGCAAGACAAAGAAAGAAAGTGCTACATACTTCTCACCAAATGTTTCCTTTGTAAGGCGTTTGCCATTGGCGTAAGGATTGTAAAGGCAAGGTAATGACCAGAAAGGCTAATGCAGCCATGTTTGATAGCTCTTCCTCAGAAGATGAAAATGTAGAAGATCAACCTGTAAACTCGGCACATTCCATTGATGTGTTTCCCCATGAAAAATGTACCATCTGTGATCAATTGCATGAGGATGACGTTTTAACATGCGGCCATTCCATACTTGTTACAAATGAGGAGGCCAATTTAGTAGTTAACTCCCAAGGTAAATTAAATATCCACCATGGGTATGTTAATGGTAGAGCTGCCTCCGTTTTACGAGATAGCGGCAGTACTCTCATTGGCGTTAAGAGAGACTATATCTTACCATCACAATATAGTGGTAAATATGTTACATGCAGAACTTTCTCAGGTAACATCGAGAAATACCCGCTTGCATGGGCATACATATGTACACCATTTCTTACAGGAAAGGTCAAATGCGCAGCATTAACCAATCCTTGTTGCGATGTTATCATTGGTAACCTTCCTGAGGTAAATGATATGCCACATGACAGTATTACATCCACTGTCACTTGTAACATTGATAATACCATTTTACCTTCATCACAAATCACCATTGATGATGTATTACCACCTGTAAATGAATGTATGTATGCCAATTTGGCAACGCCAACACATGAATGTAGTTGTTTAAATATAACATCAACTTGTAATGATAATGATAATCTTGATATTACAAATGCAGTAACCAGATCTACTGCTCAAATGCAAGATCGAATCGATCAGACAGAGGCTTTACAACTAATAAGCCCAGTTGTAACATCTCCTGAAACAACCAGGGAGAAATTTATAACAGCTCAAAAAGCCGATCGATCTTTGCAAAAGTGTTTTAAACTAATAGGCCAAAAGCCACGAGTAGCAAAGAACGCTAAATGGTATTTTGCTCTGAAAACGGAATTCTGACACGGTACTATACCAAAGGTTCTAGCACTACAGAACAAACGGTGCTACCTTCAGAAAACCGCAACCAAGCATTAAAGCTAGCGCATGACATACCCTTCGCAGGGCACATGGCTTATGCTAAAACCAGAGCAAGGTTACTTACTCAATTCTATTGGCCTAAATTCTGCAGTGATACCAAACAGTATTGCAGATCGTGTGACATCTGCCAAAAGCTTGTTAAAAAGGGTAAACACCAGCAAGCTGAACTGCAAATCACTGATTTGGCAAGCAGACCGTTTGAAAAGATCTCGGTCGATATTGTTGGCCCTCTTAACCACATAACATCGAGAGGAAATAAATATATTGTAACAATAATTGATCTCTGTAGTCGGTGGCCAGAAGCAATTCCGATGAAGAACATAACTTCCAAAGACATCATGGAAGTCTTCTTCCATATTTTTGCAAGGGTAGGATTCCCTGATACCATCCTCTCAGATCGGGGTAGTCAGTTCATTACCTCAGCCACGCAAGCCTTTACTAAAATGTTGGGTGTGAAGCAGTGTTTTAACAGCCCCTACCACCCACACTCCACTGGTATTATAGAAAAGATTAACGGTGATCTTAAACATATGCTCTCAAAAGTTACCCAAGAACACCCTGAAGATTGGGATACGTATCTACCTGCTATTTTATTTGCATATAGGGAAGTGCCCCATTCCAGCACTGAATTCTCACCATTTGAAATTGTATATGGTGCCAAACCACGCGGCCCATTATCTTTGTACCAGTCTATGTTGACTGAAAGTAAAACTATACCTACACCCATTTCATCGTATGAACATGTAACATCATTGCGCGATAGAATCATGAAATCATGTGTGTTAGCGAAAGAAGCACTACAAAAATCAGGTGCTATCTACCGACAATACGCTAACAGAGGAAATAGAACAATTACTCTGACGCCAGGACAGGACGTTCTTCTTCTATTGCCAAGTGACAGAAATCTTCTCACAGACTCATGGCAAAGACCGTTTAAAGTGTTAAGACAAATTTCGACAGTAGATTACGAAATTGCAGTTAGGGACAAACACAAGATATTTCATATTAACATGCTTAAACCATATTACCACAGGGACGACGACCAAGTAGAGACTACAGCAAGCACAACAATAGTGGACCAGACAGACGACAACGATACTGACGAGATGCCGACACCAGTACTCGACACGACAACCAACCTACAGGACATAAAGGTAAACCCTAAGCTGACGCAGACACAGACCGACAGTTGCAGACAAGTGTTACAAAAATACAGTACAATTTTTTCTAACAACCCAGGACAGACAGACTTAGTGCATCATCATATTATTTTGACATCCGACATCCCAATAAAATGCAGACCATATTCCATTCCTATACACTACAAAGACAAATTACACCAAGAAATCATTGATTTAGAAGCAAACCATATCATCCGACGTTCACAATCACATTTTGGTTCACCTATTGTCATTGTGAGGAAAAAGGACAACACAATAAGACTCTGTGTTGATTATCGGAAACTCAACAGCATTACACAGTTGGATTTGAAGCCAATGAGCAACTGTGAAGACATACTAACTGAACTGACTGACTCACGTTACTTTACTAAACTTGACATGACAAAAGGTTACTGGCAAATACCTGTACATGCTGACAGCATACATCTGACAACATTTGCCACACCCTGGGGACTATACGATGGTGCAAATTACCATTCGGGCTAGTTAATGCTCCAGCCACATTTGTCAGAATGACAAGACTTCTTTTGACAGACATTTCTAACATCATTTGGTACATGGACGACATTTGCATACATACAAAGAACATGACAGACTACATAACAGCACTACAGCAGACATTCGACAAGATTAGACAATATGGACTGACAGTAAAACCATTTAAAGTCGATATAGCCTTTCAAGAAATTTCATTTTTGGGCTATAAGATCTCAAATGGCTTTATATCGACTGACGATAACATCATGTCCAGAATTTTGAAATTGTCGCTCCCAACAACCAAGAAAGAGTTGCGAAGTGTGTTAGGTCTTTTAAATTATTATAGACAATTTATTCCTCATTTTGCTGAATTGACCAAATGTTTCCCTGATTTACTAACAAATAAACAGCCTAATGTCATTGTGAACAGCGAATGTTTGAGGCCTGCATTTGCGAAAGTATTAGGTTATTTTTCTAGTGAACCTATTCTAAAATTGCCCGATCTTAGCACTATTTTCAGGTTAAGATGTGATGCGCGCTCCGTAGCCATTGGAGGGGTGCTTCTTCAAGAACACGACCAAATCTTGTACCCTGTATACTACGTCTCTCGAAAACTGAACACCAGGGAACGGAATTACAGAACGCCGGAACTTGAAGCCCTCGCTCTTGTGTTTTCGGTACGTAAACTTTCAAGATTTCTGTTAGGAAAACATTACATTGTAGAGACAGACAATAGTCCATTGACGATTATCACCAGAGGAACTCCAAGTAATCACAAAGTGGCAAGATGGTCCCTTCTTCTGCAGGACTATAGCTTCGAAGTCAGACATATAAGAGGCTCACAAAACTCACTGGCCGATCTTCTATCTAGATGTCCATAAGACTTACCCAGTAGCCATGTAACACCCGAGCACACTGCAGATGGTGTATAAACTGCAAATTAAATAGTGCTCAAAACCACAGCCACTTGTGACATCATGTCAGTAACGCTGTGAAGAATGATGTGATAGGGAAGATTTAATCTCCCATTGTAAATAAATTGTGCATATATTATTATTATGTGAATGAATGTGTCGTATAACTGTGAGATATGTGAAAGAATGTGAATAGTATTGTAAATATGTAATATTATAAGAAACAGACACTACAAGTGTCACAGGACAGTACTACAGGACCCAAAGACTTACCGAACTCGAACTGCGTCAAGTAATCCTGAGTACATGCACAAAGATGAGTCCACGGCGTTTTAACAAGTACGAATGATGACCGTGACAACCTAATCCGAGAAGAACACGGAAGAAACTATCCAACAGGTGATTACAACAACTGGTTGCTCCGTTTGTTTAAAGTCCATCTAGAACGGAAGGCCTTAATGTGAATGTCAACATAACACATTTGTGGAACAACACAGCTGTACACTTCCGGTATTTTTGCATATTAATTTGAAAGTTAGCAGACGATACTAAAATGTTCATAAATTTATGACAATTGTATGGAAATTTGGGTATGAAATATTTCCATATACGGAATTGTATATGTTGATTTTTGTTATATGTAATCTCAGCATCGTAACTTGATTTACTTTTTCACAACAGTGACCTTTTGTTCACTTTTGTCAATAAGTATCAAATTATGACACTAAGAACTGAAATTTTACTTGTAATTCATTTCGTTGAAAGCATGATAAAATTACCGTCCCTAAACTTTTGTATTATAACCAAGGGACATAACTAAAAATTGTTGGTGATGTGTAAATATGTATTGAAACTATCAACATGTTTGCCTGATGAGTAACACGTCAATGTGACGTCATTTGTGTATGGGGAGAATTTCCAAAACTGTAGACCATCATTGGACACTCTGATTAAATAAGGTTAGATGTCTAATGTTGGATTATCTTACAGGTAGATAATCACAGTCTGACCTGACGATTTGTAATTTTTGTTTTTTGGTTGAGAGGTAGGGGCAAGTTAGCCGTAACCTACCGGACTGGCTGTGTCACAGCGAGGTAATATCCATCAAATTGATTGTACTTGACGGGTGTACTTGATGGTTAAGCATAAAGATTGTATGCATATTATTTGCTAATCACCTGTACATGTTAATAACAATCAAAGATTTATATCAGATGAAGGACAAAGTTCGATTCTGACAAGGTAAATAACAGCTGTATAGAGTACATGAAAGGAAAACCTTTCATGAAAAAGGGGGATGGAGAGTGTCAGAGTCTCACCCGGAGTTGCAACGCGTTGTCTGTACCAACGCCAGTCAATGCAACCGAGCTCAACGCTGAGCTATGATAAACACTACAGTTATAACGCTGCGTCTTGGACAGCGCCAGAGAAGCCCAGCCGGGCTCAACACTGAGCGACGCTAAGCAGTCGTGGGTCAGCGGGAACACAGCATGAACATTGTAGGTCATGCAAGGTGACTCGATCCCAACTAACGTGTATGCTGAACGGCTGGTCAGACAGGGCTTGGCAGCCGTACTGGACGGACGCGATTGAATGAGGCCTGAGTGTTTGAGCAAGCATTGATAGCTAGCCTGTATGACTGTTGGAGACTGAACGCCTGGTGTGTTTGACTTGTAAGTGGATTGCATTGATGTATTCTTTGATTGATTGTATTTATGATATAATGATATTGTGAATTATGATTGCGCGATGCTTGTATTGTTTCTGATGAGTGCATTGCGCGAATAAAGAGTGCGAATTATATCATCGGGTATTCACGTCGTGTTATTTAATAGTAATATTTAGTATCTCACTTGTCAGTAAACGAGCTACATTCCTTGCCTTACGCAAGACCTTGACAAGTGCGCTCAGTAGTTTGCCATTGCTTTCTGAGCAGCCGGCTCACATACCCTGTAATTTACCGATGCGATTCGAACCACTGCTGATTCTTACCGTCATCACGTTACCGACGAGAGTATACGAGATTACGGAGAAAAGTCATAGCCTCTAAGCCACGAAGCCAGCTGAGTCAAAGATGGACGCCATAAAATATCAGCCAAGCCGCCCACACGTGTTGGATGAAATAGCGCCAAACTGACACATCAAATTTGACTGGTTAAAGCATAACAACCTGTTCACCACGAAAAACAAAGCTAAGACAATGACGATCTGTCAGTTCTTTGTGTGTTGTCGGCCCATCTGGATCGCGAAGATGAAAGCTGTGGTGAGTTTGCCCTGTGTGTGTAATTGATTTGTGGGCAGCCTTCGATGCACTAAACCGAGTGGCTAATGAGTAATGACTGAAATGGCAGAGCTCTACAGGTTTTTGTGGGTGTCATAACTGTTGTAAAGTCTCCTTTGTAAGGTGACTTTTCTCTGGTGGTGTAATCTTTGATGCTTGTCTCCCACGTTAAGCTGTCTTATTGTTGTCAGTGTCAAAGTGCTTTCTGTGAGAGTGTCACATCTTTTGCTAAGGTGGCTCGCTTTTATTAAGTGTCACATTCTACTCAGTTTACGTGTTTAAGCATTCAGTTGTGGTACTTGGTCTACCCTACACACATGGTCTAGAGGCACGATTCATTGTTAATGTTTGATTTTAGTCTGTAGTGTTGGGTTTTATTCTTCAATGTTTGTATGAACATTAGTTGCCCCCGAAGTTGTAGAATTTTGTAAATATTGTGCTCTTTGTGTTGTTTCTGACTTTGTTTAATCTATGTAAGTTTCGTGTGTATATTAACTTTTACTGTTACAGCCTAATATATTAATCCATTGTCTGGGCTTGGGCATAAACAATAGTTCAAGCCTTTGTCTCCAGAACCCTGGAAAATCGTATTCCTTTTTACTTTCCCTTTTCTTGTAAGTTGGGGGAGGTGAGATATTTTTCTCTCTGTTTACTGTTTTTCTTCTTTGGCCCGAACGCAGTCAGAGTCGCGCTCTCTACCTCACATCACCGTACAGATTATATGATTGTAGTTAACACACTCTACTCTTCTATTATTATATATTCTCTTTGTCCCCTCGGCCTTATAAATATAATCATCATCATCTATCATTTAACCATTTAAGCCGCCATAAACTGTGGGGATGAATAGTTGATGTTTCAGTACCCGCTGGGTAGAATTGGATAATGCCATTCCGTGTGACTGTACAGTGCCTTTCATGTCGTCAATCCACTTTCTTCTCCGGAGTCCTTTTCCTCTCGTATCAGATCTTCTTTGGTGTAGCATCAGTGCTGGTAAGTGATAACGTTGCATTCTAACGAGATGGTCAAACTATTTGATATTCTGCTTTTCAGTATGTGTGACACAAGGTGCTGATCCAACTGACTGTTTGATAACATCGTTCACTACTCCGTCTCTGATGGTTAAATTAAACATAGTCAACGGTATAACCACTAAGGACAAAACACAACATTAATAATAATAATAATAATAATAATAATAATAATAATAATAATAATAATAATAATAATAATAATAATAATAATAACTGACCAATTTAAAGTTCAACTATGTTAATTACTATTTTAAAAAATGTATTACCTAAGAGAATTTAAAGTGGAATTTAGAGACGTGGCGAGATGAATTATAATATGGTAGACAATAAATTCTGCAATCTATTTTTTTATCACTCTGTATTTAAATTAATTTCGAATGCTTTTCTTACAAATAATACGACGTACGAATATATTTTACCAGTGGAGTCGTCTGCACGTATGTTTGCTAGGCCGCTCAAATTCCCTTTGTCCTCAGCAATAAGGCTCCTATTGCGAAATATTGCTGGGAGGAACGCAATATTATATGAAATGAGAATACATGTCGCTCCAACGAGAATTGTGAATAATCGTCTAATGGACAACGTGACAGGCCAGATCATAGACACCATGTTTGTGCCTCGCTTTCATGTTATTAGAGTCAAATACTCAGTCAGCTGTATCAAGATAGATTTCTTACAACTGTTACTTATGGAAATATTGATATGTGTTGGAAGTATGTTAAGCAATGGTTCTCAAGTGGTTCCCAAAAAAGAGCACTAAATTGGGAAGTGCTTAGAGGCAACGGAGGTGTCTGAGTCGAATGTTTGAATACCTTGGTTACCGGCAAAGTAAATCAAAAGGAGTATCTGAAAAGGGCTCATGAAAAGTAGAACCTTATATTATCTTCTTCTTCAGCATTCCGAGCCATTGAGGTTCTTTGCTGCAGATACAAGTCGTCTCCATTCGTCTCTCTGGTTGACCTTCTCTTGCCAGTCGCTGATTCCAAGTGCTTGTAGGTCTGTATGTATATTATCTCTCCACCGTCTTCTTGGTCTACCTCGGGGTCTACGGTCATTTATGTCCTGAGTGTAAGCGAGTTTTGTTTCCCTATTATCTTCCATTCTTTCTATATGCCCCAGCCATTGCAGCCTATTAGCCTTCACGATACCAGTTATTAACGGGGACTTAAACAGATCATAAATGTCTTTGTTGCTTCTTCTTTCCTACTCTCCACTTTCTGTATCCCTAATGGGCCCAGAGATGCGTCTTAAGATTTTGTTCTCAAAGGTTTGTAACAAGGCTTCGTCTCCTTAAGTTGTACTCCAGGTTTCAGAGCCATACGGCACAACTGGTCTGATCAGTGTTTTGTATATTGTGACCTTGGTGTTACGAGATAGCGCATTTGATTTTAGCAGATGTTGTAGTGCATAGTATATCTTATTTCCAGAGTTGATTCTAGCTTGTATTTCTTCCCTTATTATGTTGGAGCAGTTGAAGATTGTACCCAGGTATTTGTATGTTTCCGTTCTTTTAATGGTCCTATTATCTATTTGTATGTGGCCAGAGTTATTAGCTGTTCCTTCTCTTGAAATTACCATATATTTTGTCTTATCTTGATTAATAACCAGCCCCATTTGATGAGCTTTTCCCTTTAAGTGAGTCAATATTTCCAATGTATTTTGTTCATTTCCCCCAATAATATCTATATCATCTGCATAACCAAGCAGTCTGGATGTTCCTCAATTAGCACATTCCTCCTTTACCTTCCTTACAACTTTCTCTAGAGCCAGATTGAAAAGGAGCGGCGGTAGTGCATCACCCTGTTTCAAGCCAGATGTTATTTGGAAAGGGTATGATTTCCTGCCTTTATATGTTACTATATTATAAGTATCTTCCATGCATAGTCTGGTCATGTTGATTAACTTCATTGGTAGTCCAAATTCCCGCATAGCATTCCATAGACTATTCCTATGGACACTATCATAAGCCTTTTTAAAATCCACAAAAATGTTATGGAGATCTCTTTTATATTCCTAATTTTCTCGGCTATTTGTCGTAAGATAACTATCTGATCTATCGTTGAACTGTTTTGTCTAAAATCCGCCTGGTATTCACCTAATATGTCTTCTGAATATGATTTTAGTCTATTTAGTAATACCGCGGATAGTATCTTATAGCTTGTGGACAGTAGTGATATCCCTCTATAATTTTCACTTTGGTACTTGTCTCCTTTCTTAAAGATAGGTATCAATAATGACTCTTTCCAGTAATGGGGTAGTTCTTCTGTCCTCCAGATTTTTATTATTAGTTCGTATAGCTTTAGATGTAATGCATGGTCACCTGCCTTTATAAATTCAGCAGCAAATTACACCAGCCCCAGTTGCCTTATTGTTTTTAAGTCGTGTTGTTACATATAGTATAGGATTTCTTCAAAAACAGGTTCTTCAATTTGTGGTTCACACGTTAGAACCTCTTCATGTGGGAAAGTGTTACTTGGAGCTTCACAATATAGTAATTCAACAAAGTATTCTTTCCATGTGTTACACATTTCCTCATTGGTATTTATAATATTCCCATTTTTGTCTTTTAAACCATATGTGTTGTGTTGGTGCCCTCGTTTCATTGACTTCAGTTCTTTAAAAAAACTTTCTGGATTCGTTTTTCTGGTGATTAGTTTCCATATCTTTGATTATATTGCTCATATATTCTCGCTTCTGCTGTCGAACTATTTTTGTAGTCTCTTTACATTCAGTTCTATATTGCTCTTCATTTGGATGTTGTTGATGTCATTTAGCCATAGCTGTCTGGCATTCTTTTTCCTAATGACTCCTTCTTCACATTTTTGATTGAACCATCTGTTCTTTCTATATTTGGTTAACACACCGAGACATTCTTCTGCGATATTTTGAATTGTATTCTTGATGTTCAACCAAGTTTGGTCAACGCTTTCCTCCAACGGGTTTTGTAGAATTTCAAGTTTACATTTTATTTCATCTGCAAATTTCTCTTTGACTGTAATTTTTCGTAGATTTTCTCCGTTATATGTTGGATGTAACCTTTGTAGTTTAGCATAGAAAGCTCTCTTAAGTTTTATTTAAAAATTTTCCCCTACGAGGAAGTGGTCGCTTTGGCACTCAGCTCCTCTATAGCTTCTAACTTGTTGTATGTTTGATGCATTTGTGTTGTTAATTAAAATGTGATGTATTTGATTATAGGTTCTCTTGTCACATGATTTCCAAGTTTGTTTATGTATATCCTTTCTTTGCAGTCTGGTACTGCTGATCTGCAGTCCTTTGGCTTCTGCTAGGTTGATGACTCTCCATCCATTATCACTTGAAGTTGTATGTAGGCTTTCCATACCGGCAACTTTTTTATGAGTTTGTTCTCTACCTATTTTTGCGTTGAAGTCTCCCAGCACAATCAGGATGTCCTGTTTGAGGGTTTCTTCTGTGACATCTTCCATATCATAAAAGTCTTCTTTAATATCATCTTATTTCTCTTCAGTAGGTGCATGGAATCTTATACTATAAAAAGGAAATAAATAACGTTCTTTGGTCATACAATGAGAAGAGAAGTATTGCAGGATAAGAGCGCTCATTCAAAAACATTCGGAGTGCTGGTGCCGAAGTAGCGGTTTCAACCCCTACACCAGTATGGGGGATTAAAATGTTGAATTCTCGTCCTTGACTTAGGGACGTAAATTACAAGTACCTCTGAAGTAGTAGTGGGTTCGCCTGATGGCGAAGGACACTGGTAATAGGGAAAGTTAATCTACACGCAAAGCATCAGTCCAGTTCACTGGGGGAAGTAGCACGTGTATGGACTACACTTGAGTGTAAAGCGAGCAAACGAGAGGGGAGAAAGGTATGACGACAGGAGAACCCAGCAGTTGAGAGTATTGTCAGACAGCGACAAATTACTGTCTGCTCTTAAGGAAATTTCGGAACGTGGAGAGATCTTTATCATTCAGCGCGGGTTGCATCAGCAGCCGCGGGAGGATTCGTATTTAAAAAAATGTAACCTGGATTCCCAGGTCCATCCAGCCTAAACATGGGTAGCAAGAATGTTTGGGAAGTAAAGACGGCCGGTGTAACACTGACCTCATCACCCGCCATGAGCCGATTGGTCTATACAAATATGGGTCCAGCACCAAGTACCCGATGTGCCTTAAGGTATTAAAAGGGTCCTTTACCTACGTAGGACCTAGCATATTTGACCTTACACAGTGATGGCTAGGCTTCAGACTCAATGGAAGGGTGATCATTGTCCTGGGTTCGGTAATTAATTAGAATGCCCCAAAAGCTGACTTCGGTTCCGGTAGATTTCGGGTTAAAGAAATACATCAAAACTCTTAGCTACATTGCGAACTAACGACATTTCTGATCCTCAAGTGAGCTTTTGTGGGAACACTTTCATTCGACATTGTAGCTTGGGAAACACTGGAGTAGTATGCCATGAAAGCTAGCCACTCTGATTGCACAAGTTTCGATCTCTATAAATGTCAGCCTTTGGTACATTGCTATCAACATGCGTCAACATTTGTGACGTTGTCGTCGCTGAGTTAAGACGCCTGACTCTCCATCGCAAAAATCAATAGCCTTAAGAGCAGATTACATATCTTTGGTGTTCTTTTTTTTTCTGTTTGCACTGTATCCCCCATCTCTCTCTCTCTCTCTCTCTGCTCGTCTATCCACCCATCCATCCATCAACCCACTCACCCACCCATCATCCTACCTACCTAACTACCTACCTACCCACCTATCTATCTGTCTCCCTGCGTGTGTGTGTATGTGTGTGTGTGTCTGTCTGTCTGTCTGTCTGTCTGTCTGTCTGTCTGAATGTTTAAAGTTAGCTTCACAAGTGATGAAATAATGTATGCGAGGAAATAGAGAAGAAGGACAGAATATCAGACGGGACTACGTACCCAACTCTTAACCCTCTGAAAATAAAGTTTGTTAGTTAGTTCGTTCGTTCGTTCGTTCGTTCGTTCTTTCTATCCATTTATCCATCCATCCAACCACCCACCTACGTACCTACCTACCCACCTATCTACCTGTCCCTCTCTCTCTCTCTCTCTCTCTCTCTCTCTCTCTCTCTCTCTCTGCCTGCCTGCCTATCTATCTATCTTCCTTGTACGTATGTCTATTTATCTGTTTGTCTGCCTCTCTTTTTGTCTGTCTGCCTGCTTATTTATTATGTGATCGAGCGCAGGTGCTCATGCACGTGACAGTGCAAACAATGTGACAAAACGCAAGATAACGCTGTGCTAATAGCAATTTTGAACAGAAATGTTAACTTTTTGAAAAAAAAAAAATATAGAACGGACACAAGTGTGTCAATGACAATAAACGAAAACACCCCAATGTTGTGCCTCCACCTTGAGGTGACAGAGGTGTTTCATTGTTCCTATGACCACAAGAGCTATCCCAAAGATAGCACCGTTATTGGTAGGGTCAAGGGATAGGAACCAGACGAAGAGAGAGAGAGAGAGAGAGACAAACCCGCTGCCTTGTAGCTAAATATGAATAAAATTTGGTGGAACTGGGGTAAAGCTGTGAAAGTGTAACCAATATAAAATGACATAAAGTAGTGCAGCTTTACATAACAGAGTTAAGACACATACAGGACGTTGCGGCGATTAGCCTTCATCAACAAACAAACACATTCACAAACACAACATACAGTCAATGAGATCTCCTGTTACTACACCAGAAGGTGACGACAGGACGAGAAGAACAAAAGCATGAACAAATGAAGGCAATGAAGATAAAATGAGAGTAGAAAAAAAATTTAATTGAAAAAAATGTTAATTGAAGAAAATGTTAGTTGAAGAAAATGTTTAATTGAAAAAATTTTGATAGAGAAAATGTTCATACTCACCTCACAGTTCGGATCTGTAAACAACTCAGAAAATCTCCGATGTATTCTTATACCCGGTGCTGGGTGTTACGGTTCAGTGAGCACATAGAAGGAAGGGGGCGGGGCAGGAGGACGGTAACTGGTCTGGTAAGGGTATCTGAGCAATCACAGTGGATGTAATATTGATGGTGGTACTAACTAAAACCCCATTATGTGCTCCTATATGTAATAATAGGGGCGAGTCTAAAGGTCTTGGTGGCCTTATATGCGTGAACGCACATACATACATAGACACCGCTCAACAGACAAAATGCTGGTGTATGTGGGCATGTGCAAAGTATATGTAAGAAGAGAGAGAGAGAGAGAGAGAGAGAGAGAGAGAGAGAGAGAGAGAGAGAGAGGAAACGTGCCTGTGACATACCACATGAGGTATGCGGAGTACGTCGGTCTACAAGTACGACGCTTCACTCATACTGTTCCCTATGAAACAGTCGGTATGGTTGATTGTTATACAACATATTTAAGGATCAAATCGCCCAGTGCTTGAGTTATTGGGGCAGTATAAGATCCAACCAATGGCAATACACGTGATGTAGGTAGGCACAGAGAAGCAAGATGTTAGGAGAGAGAAGGATATATATATATATATATATATATATATATATATATATATATATATATATATATATATATATATATATATATATAGAGAGAGAGAGAGAGAGAGAGAGAGAGAGGAAAAGTGCCTGTGACATACCACATGAGGTATGCGGAGTACGTCGGTCTACAAGTACGACGCTTCACTTATACTGTTCCCTATGAAATAGTAAGTATGGTTGATTGTTATACAACATATTTAAGGATCTCTCTCTCTCTCTCTCTCTCTCTCTCTCTCGCTCTCTCTCTCTTCTTACATATACTTTGCACATGCCCACATACACCAGCATTTTGTTTGTTGAGCGGTGTCTATGTATGTATGTGCATTCACGCATATCAGTCCACCCAGACTTTAGGACTCGCCCTATTATTACATATAGGAGCACATAATGGGATTTCGGTTAGTACCACCATCAATATTACATCCACTGTGATTGCTCAGATACCCTTACCAGACCAGTTACCGTCCTCGTGCCCCGCCCCCTTCCTTCTATGTGCTCACTGAACCGTAACACCCAGCACCGGGTATAAGAATACATCGGAGATTTTCTGAGTTGCTTACAGATTCGAACTGTGAGGTGAGTATGAACATTTTCTCTATCAACATTTTTTCAATTAAACATTTTCTTCAACTAACATTTTCTTCAATTAGCATTTTTTTCAATTAACATTTTTTCCTACTCTCATTTTCTCTTCATTGCCTTCATTTTTTCATGCTTTTTGTTCTTCTCGTCCTGTCGTCACCTTCTGATGTAGTAAAAGGAGATCTCATTGACTGTGTGTTGTGTTTGTGAATGTGTTTGTTTGCTGATGAAGGTTAATCGCCGCAACGTCCTGTATGTGTCTTAACTCTGTTATGTAAAGCTGCACTACTTTATGCCTTGTTGCTAGTCTAGAGACAATAAAAGGCTAGGGAAAGCAATCCCGAAAACATGCTTGTCGAAGTCTGATGTACGGTGCCATAGTGCGACGCACTTCACTTATTATCTCAACAATAACAAAAACAAAACACCCACTACAGCCATTTTATGTAACAAGTTTTAATCATACTCTCAAATTAGTATTCTTAATGTGATAAACTGCATAAGAATAATAATAATAACGGCAACGAAAATAATAACCAACAACATTACAAATGCCGGTCTCCCTGGCCGGTAGTAGCTTTTTCCGTAACCCCGAATACTCTCGTGGTTGACGTGAGCGCACGAGAATTGGAAGCGGTTCGAGTCGCGCCAGTGACTTACGAGAGTATGGAGCCGGTCGCTCAGAAATTCGCGGCGTGCTGATGAGCGTAATCTAGCCTAGGAATCAACATACAGCTGAAAGATGCTGATGTTGACCGCAATATCCTGAAACAGGATGGAAACGCCAGAAATACACACATATGCCCACGTCAAATTTAAACAAATATGTTTATTTCCTGCTTAGAAAAGTAAGATTAATTAAATTAATCAAGTTACACGCTGACTTTGTACTGTAAATGTAAAGAATAAAATGTAAAGGACACTTCTACACACCTTCAGACTCACTGGGCACGTGGTGCTAAACGCATACTTTTATAGGCCACGTGACACTAGGAAAACATTTCCTGGTACCCGTTTTAGGTCGGGTCCACCCTGGAGCTTTTTTCTCGGAGACTCCCGTGGGTCGTCGCTGGAGATTCGAAATACGTGCTTTGTGCGAAGCTTTTGCAGCCCGCCCTGCGGAAAGAGACCAAGCCTTAAGGGATAATCCCGGTGCAATCAAGTCGATCCTCTCGACTTTTAAGACTTTTTTAAAGACCCGGGAGCTCAGAAAATGGTCTTTTACCTTTATATAAAATAATTACATAGTGACTATTTCCACTGATTTTTTCCCCCGCATATTCTTTACAGGACATCGCTGTCAACACCAGCATTTTACCGCTGTTGTTGATTTCTTGGCAAGATTACGCTCAGTAGTTTGCCATTGTTTTCTGAGCGGCCGGCTCACTTATCCCGTAAGTCACCAACACTGCGAGAAGCGCTACCAATTCTCGCGCGCTGCGTTGCCCTACGTGGATAAACGGGATAACGGAGAAAGTCATTTAAATCCCTAGGCCAGGGAGACCGGCATTTCCACTGATACCTATAAATAATTACATAATGGATAATCTTCCCTGTACATGTAAATCTCATGATTACATACGGGATAATTTCACGCCTACTTATAAATTATAAATTATATGGGAGATAATACCGCCTCTACAATAAGTAGTAAAATGGGAGATAATCCAGCCTCTACAGATAACCACATAAAGGTACCTGTGGTGACATAGTGGTTAGTGCGCTTGTCCACCAAGACGGTGCCCCGACTTCAATCCGCAGCAGAGAGTGGATTACTTTCCCCACCAGTATTCCTAGGGGATGGAGCAAGTCTCATAAACCTAAGTAGAAGACAGTTTTCAGAATTGCCTGGGATTCGTCAGGAAAAGAAAGCCAACGAAGAAGGTACCTGGTCATACCACCTCATTTGTCGTTATTAGAGGCCCAACAATAGATATAGACAGCTCTGACAGGACAGCACACAGGGAAGACAATAGACTACAGGGACCGCAGGGTAAGACAGGTAGGGAGAAGTACTGAGACAGGTCAGAGTTGTTGACAGACAACATAAGATTAAGGCCAGGTAAGGTCCGAGACAAACGGACCATGCCATGACAGGCATGAAGTACGAGGCCATGAGAACCCGTGATACGGGAGAGCAGACCCAAACTCAGGCAGACGGAGTTAGACTAGCGACAAGGACAGACGTTTTATAGAGATAGAGAATACGACGAGTGGATGATTGATAGTACGCCAGCGAGTACGACTGAGAGAGCCAGTGTTTACTAACTGTGCGGTACTGAATGCTACATTGAGTTTATAGAGACGAATCAACCAATCACGTGCCATGCTGGAAAGCGTGGGCGGTCATGACTCGCCATTTCACTCGATCACCAGAGTCGTGAATCAGTTCAGTGTTCCTGTCTCGACCATGCCATGTTACCAAGCCATCCAGGTATTTTCTTCTTTCTTCTAATTTACTTGTATATTACATTGTGGTATTTCGTTCTTCCTAGTGGCGACCATAATCTGTGTCTTTTTTACAATGTAATTCTAACCCCAGTTGTTCACTGTGTGCAACAACCGCACATTTGTATATAAATACTTTATATATGATGTACTAAAATGTTATCCATTTCGACAGTTGTTTATCGAATCGAAATGATGTTTGCGTAGCAAATAAATCCATGTGGGGTTTGTGCGACGCTCTCCAATAGTTGATTAAAAAGTCCGGATTGGACCAAGTTGCGAGCCTGCCTTCGAGTGAGCTTATTGAATGAAAGTATAAGCTTTAATCTGTTCTAGACCACTCAGTAGAAGTATTATATGTCAGTGAGTCTATGACAGTCGTGGCATAGAATATGCGAAGGCTTAATACGTCACACATCAAAGGCAGTACCTGCTACAAAACTGCGTTCACCAGTAATATCAATTGTTACATGGTGGGTCGAAATCAGCGCAGTCGAAAGGTTAAGAGCATTCGCTTGTAAACTTCCTGGTGGTTGATTTCCTAAACTGGTTAATAGGACCTAAACGTTGACTTCTCGTTCAGAAAGCAATGGCCATCTACTGGGCGTAAAATTGTTTAGAAAATCAACACGAGGTTGATAGCAATGTCCTGCTAAGGACACACATTTGCTACATGGTGGATAATTTCACCTGTACATATAGTTACATGGTGGATAATTCCACCTGTACATATACATAGTCACATGGTGGATAATTCCACATGTACATATATTTAGGTACAACATGGATAATTCTACCTGTACATATACATAGTTACATGGTGGATAATTCCACCTGTATATACGAGGTGTTTGTAAAGCCTCACTACACTTTGTATGTAGAACAAATTTGAAAAACAAAATTATTTTTTTCGTTGATAACACCATTCTGTGTTGAGTGCAAAGAATTACTCCAGCAGACGATAGCCATTCGATGCATATTGCTTCACGATGGACTATGCAGCACATTTGTTTATGGACATCATATACTTAATTTTTCAAATTGTTCTGCATACAAAGTGTAGTGAGACTTTACAAACACCCATAGTTACATTGTGGGTAACTCCACCTTAACTATAAATACTCATAGTTACATAAGGGATCCGCTTGCATGACAAAAGTCACAATACATCGGGTTAATAAAAGGGGCCAAGAGACAAATATTGTTTATACAACCAAAGGGTTTCAACAGCCGTGTTGCAGCTTCTAAGCATCATGGCTTCGTTGATAGAGAAGCGGTCGGACTCCGTTGCCATTGTGGTCTGGGCTGTCATCATACCTCACGCTGACCTGCATGTCTGACTCCAGGAAGTCTGGCCTGTAGATCGGGAACGGAGAGTTAAACCAGCAGCAGCGTTGACTATTTATTAAGGTAATTAAGTTTCTTGTATGTCCTTATTTTATTGGATGTCGTAGTCTAATTTTCGAAGCAATTTTACTTTCAGTAGATTACCGTTGCTTTCTGAACGACTGATGCTCATCCCATTGTGAAAATCAGGACAAAGCTATCTACTAACAAATCACATGCGACTTGACTTCGAACCCGGTATGTCGGGATTATGAAATTGTTCACTACAGCTAAGTCCAGTTGTCAACGTGTTCACTGTTGATATACACAATTAAACCAAAAAACAGTGGAAGGTGAGAAGTTTCTGGAGAATACAGTGGACAGATTGAAACAGGCGTTGAGGTGATGTCAGCTGCTGGTGTTAGTAGATCACTGATCGAAACCAGAGAGGATAACAAATGACAGGAAATATGAAGTGACGAGGTGATATAGACACGTTTGTTTCACGCAGGAAGATATTAGGGGGAGAAGAAAAGGAAGACAGGGAAAGATGAAACAACTGAGCTTTAAATATAAATATAGCAACATCAACTTGATATTTTACACAAAAGCCTCAAACAATATGTTGCACGATTTAGTACCTGGCATATTTCGATGCATCTCGTAAAATGCATACTGCAGAGTTATATATCATATGAAGTCAATAAATGAATCATACTGTGGCTGAAACAATTAAAACATATAGTCACAGGTATTGCTCAGATGTCGACATCTGTTATCACCACAGTAATTTCAAATTTAGCACAAACTCATCTTAATTTGATAAATAACACTGCGGTATGCATCTAATGAGATGCAGCGAAATATGCCAGGCAATAAATCGTGCAACATATTGTTTGTAGCTTCTATGTTTAAATTCACTAAGAGAATACATTGTTTTGAATCAACTTGATTAGCATTTCGGATGACAGATTTGAGATGTATAATGTCAAATGTCATATGAATGGGCCATGTTATATTTGAGTCACATGGAGAGAATTAATGTGACAGGGTGGCTGAGTGGAATACTGAAATAGATGGCTACATTTGAAAGAGTGCCATATTAAGCGTATTAAAAATAACGATGGTCTCTAAAGAGTTAAAGGTAAATGCTGCCTGATCATATTTTACACGTGTTTGATTGATTGATTTAGGAACCGACATCACAGAATTCGGGGCATTCCCATAAGCGCTTCGTCCCCACCCTCAGCAGCCAGCGAAGAGTTACAACACTAATAGTACCAGTAGCAATCTGATTATATGTCCGTCTCGCCTTTCCTCTGAGCGTCGATCGTCCGCCAGATCCCCTCGTCACCCCTCACTGTCGCATTCTTGCCAGACCATGGTGATCCATTTGCTCCTCCGAGGTGTACACGTGCTCCCACAAGGCCGCAACCACGTCTTCCTTATCATGCATCAATACTCCACCAAGTTCTGCAGAGCCAGCCAATCTGTCCGCCTGTTCATTCCCCAGCACACCAGCATGCCCCGGAGAAAAGATCCAGACGATGCTTGCCACCCGTGACTTCCTAATCGAAGCAAGCCACTCTGCACGAAGCTTGTGTGTCCTCACCCTACTCAGCATGCTTTCTGAGTCAGTTACAATCACGATGTGTGTGTGTGTGTATCGTATTCTCCATCCAGCGGAAAGCTGCACTGACCGTCTCCACCTCCATTCTTAAGCTAGATGTTGTGGTATCATATGACAGGCTCACCTGCACCAAACGACGACCATTAGCTTTTGCTAAGAACCCCCAGGCACTTCTCCTGCTTCTCAACACCGAACCATCTGTGTATATAATCACAACACCCGGGCGAGTATTATCCTGAATTAGTTGCTGGATTTCCACTTCCGTGGCCCCTGCTGGCCACTCCCTGCTCAATGTGATTATAACTTTGCAAAAGTCTGACTGCTCCGCTGGCACTCTGACCCACTCCTCTCCTCGCCTATTGTTCTCCAAGATGCACACCTGTCTGATCGTATCCTCCGCCTGGGTCATCCATGATTTCCCTCTTATCAGTCACTGACCCTCAACTACGTCCAGCGCCTCATGCAACGGGTGATCTGTGTCTGCAGCTGCTCTGAGGTATGCCTTCGCCTGCACCACCTTGAGCCTACCAGCAACAGTCGGCAAACCAAGGATGTAACGCATACACACTACTGGGGTGTCTCTGGTGCATCCCAGAATGACCCTCATAGCTTCGTTCTGTATGCGCTCTAATTTCACCAATTGACACTTTGAGACAGGGAGCAGTTTTAGTCCATAATCAATCACTGAGAGGATCAAGTGCTGGTATAGTATGAAAAGCATTCTCTGCTCTGTGTCCATTGCAGCCATAGTTTTAAGTGCATTGAGTTCCTTTTGAGATCTTGTCACAACCGACTCCACATGGTCCTTGAAGGACAGGCTCCTGTCAAATGTGATTCCCAGATACTTCAGTTTGTTCTCTCCGTTGACGCTTCTACCATCTATCCTGAGGCTTGGGACATCAGTTCTCACAATCCTGTTGTCCAGAGAGTATCACAAAAGAGCTGCCTTTTCCGGGTGAATAACAGCACTCATTTCAGTGCAACTGTCAATCACTTTATCTACTGTCGCCTGTAGCTCCTGGGCTGTTTGCTCCCTATCTCTCCCTTTCAGTTTGAGTTCTCTATCTAAATAAAGTGAGACATGTCAACATGATAAGGATGCTTGAAGATCTACAAATTGATGGAAAAGATCTTAGACTTGTAAAAAACATATATTGGAAACAACAAGCTGCCATAAGAGTTGATAATGAAGTAAGCCAATATCAGCCTATTAAAAGGGGTGTGAGACAGGGATGTGTAATGTCTCCAGATCTGTTTTCCCTGTACAGTGAAAGTATTTTCAGAAATATTGAAGATATGGAAGGAATCAACATTGGGGGACGATGCATCAATAACATTAGATATGCAGATGATACAGTCTTGATTGCAGACAATGAACAGGACCTGCAAAATTTAGTAGATGCGATTGTGACACACAGTGAACAACTAGGGTTAGAATTAAATTGTAAAAAGACACAGATTATGGTCGTCACTAGGAAGGACGAAATACCACAATGTAATATACAAGTAAATGGGAATATTCTTCAACAAGTGAGCAGGTACAATTATCTCGGAACAGTAATAACATCTGATGGGAGATGCCTTGAAGAGATTAGAACAAGAATCGCCATGGCAAAAGTAGCCTTTAGCAAGATGAAAAACATATTGACCAATAAAAAGATGTCAATTGAAACGAGAAAGAGAGTGTTGAGATGCTACATTGAGCCTGTACTTTTGTATGGATGTGAAGCGTGGACAATGAGCAGTCAGGCTGAAAAACATCTGATGGCTGTAGAGATGTGGTTTCTGAGGAAAATGCAAAGAATACCATGGACAGCCAGAAAGACCAATGAACAAGTCCTTCAAGAAACAAATGAAGATCGTAAATTGATTAGAGAAATTAGACGTAGACAGTCAAAATTTTTTGGACATGTTATGAGAAGAAATGGATTGGAGAATTTGGTGACAACTGGTAAGATCGAGGGGAACAGACCAAGGGGAAGACCTAGAAGCAAGTACCTGGATGGCTTGGCCTTGTGGCATAGTCGAGACAGAAACACGGAGCTGATCCACGACTCTGGTGATCGGGTGAGATGGCAGAACATGACCGCCCACGCTTACCGGCATGGCACATGATGGATGGATGGATGGATCTAAATAACAGAGAATACAAGGGTTGGGGAGAGGGTTCTCGTCAACTAACATTTGGGGTAAGAAAGAGCTTGACTGCAGTAGGGTATTTGTGTACGTAATGAAACAAAGGGGTATTTGTAAGGTATTTTCCTGAGGACACAATACAGACATGCACGTTTATATGAGGTCCTCGTTAGATACGTGTATGTGTTTATTTTTATTGTGTGTCCTCATAATATAAACATATCTTTTTGTTTCACTACATGCTGGGATAATCACACCGAGGCTGCTATATCTTTAAGCATTTTGGTTAGTTTTTGAATGAAAGTGAGAAATTTGCTCATCAGTATATGTGTCACAGTCTGAACGATATGTTCGCAGATAAGATGTATCAATGATAAATAAGTAGAGGTAATTATAACAAACTTATTAATTGCGAAGATTTACACAAGCGCTGATCTATTAGCCTGCATTAAGCAAGTGAAAGTTATTCTCCGATTTAAAATGTTTGCATATCCTTTACAGGACATCGCTGTCAACACCAGCATCTTTCAGCTGATTGTTGATTTGTTGGCAAGATTACGCTCAGTAGTTTGCCATTGCTTTCTGAGCGACTGGCTCACATACCCAGGAAGTTACCGACGCGGTTAGAACCGCTACCGATTCTCTCCGTCGTCACGTTACTCGTGAGAGTATACGGCATTACGGAGAAAGTTATTCTCCGATAGCGATCCAAATTGTCAATCGAGGTGATGAAAAGAGCTCATAGGAGCTATATTGAGCCAATCCTGATGTACGGTAGCGAATCATGGACAGTCAGCAGACGGGTGAGGAATTATGTGGATGCTACAGAACTGTGATTTTATAGAAGAATGTTTAGAGCACCGTGGAGGGATAGAAAGAGCAATGGAGATGTTGTGAAACAATTCAGAAAGAGAATTGGTTATTCGCATCAGAAAAGATAATCCACATTCTTTGGGCGTCATAAGAAAAGGAAAGCTGGTTATATCGCCACAATGGACAAGGTGGAAGGGAGGAGAAGCAGGGGCCGGTCAAGAGAGAGATGATGCTGGTCAAGATGCTGGACAGTTTGTTATTACGACAAGAGGGAACATCTGTATCAATAATGACGTACAGCACAAGAAACAGAATGCTGTGGACAGACATGATTACCAGTGCCACACGGCAAAGATTATAAGAAGGAGAAACCCAAGCACGGGAATTGTAACGTAAAGCGAACATGTATCTCCGATGCGAAGTACACACAACAAGCACACATGAAAAGCTCTTTTAAATTATTGAACGTTGCCTAATAACCTCAACCCAATTGAATAGCGAAAATCACGACTTATATCTTAACATACCAAAAACAAAGATAATGCATGCAGATAAAACTACCATAGAAAAAGAAATATATGCTAATGAGGAAAATTTGGAGGTGGTGGAAAATTTCGAATATCTTGTGTCATTGATTACCAACAATGATGACACAATTAAAGAAATTAAAAGACGAATATCTACTGCTCTTCAAAGACTAAAACAAATGAATAAATTGTGAAATAGGACAGATAGAACTACAAAAATTAGATTTTTAAGAGCGTGTATCTTTCCCACTGTAACTTACTCCTGTGAGACTTGGACACTTACTAAATAAGCTGAACATCGCATAAATGCCTTTAAATATAAATGTTATAGACGAGTTCTAAGAATATCTTGGATAAAGAAAAGAATAAACGCATCCATACTTCAAGAGCTGAATATTGAAGAAGGTTGGCAATTAAAGACGATAAAACAAAGAAAATTGAAATATTTTGGTCACTTGAAACATCACGAAAGTTTGGAGAGAACAATAATGGAGGGGTATATGTCTGGGAGCTGGTATCCCTGGCGAAAGATTTAAGGACGTTGTTCGTAATCCCGTATACTCTCGTACGAAACACAGCTGCGCGAGATTCGGCAGAGGATCTCGTCGCGCTGGTTACTTACAGGGGTATGGTAGCCGGTCGTTCAGGAAGCAATGGCAGACTACTGAACGTAGAGCTTGCCAAGACATCAACAGCAGCTGAAAAATGCTGGTGTTGACTGCTATGTCCTTTAAAGGTTATGCGGGAAAAAAATTATACCTGGGAAGAGAGGAAGAGGAAGGCCAAATAGAAGATGGGTGCAGGATGTGGCAGATGATCTCCAGATGGGTGTACTGGACGCGGGACAGCTTGCTTATGATCGAGAGGTTTTTCGGAAGGTTGTTATGGGAGCGCGGTTCTGCAAAGGACATGCTACTGAATGAATGAGTGAGTGCCATATTATGCCAGACTTACCCCAAAAAAACATCGTCAGAATGTGGTCTGTAAGCTGGAGGCGGAGGTGGCGGGCTCTCAATTTCTGGGTTTGCTAGAAGTACTCGTTTTGGTTGTCTGAAATATAAACAGTTGTTCTCTTCACTCCTAAAGGACGTCGTAGGATTTTCATTCAGCACTTCATTCTCTCTTTCAGCAGTGGTCTTATATTTCTAATGTTAAGAGAAAATTAATCTCAAATAATTCAAAGTAAGTATTTCAATTGTTTATACGGGACGGTATGTAATACTATATAGAACTCCTACCGTTGCATGCATGTGGAACATGGACAATAAGGAGGCAAGCTAAAATAAACTTTTGCCATGCTAGTAAGCGTGGGTTATCATGGCTTTCCACCTCAATCGATCACCAGAATCTTGGATCAGGTAAGCGTGGGTTATCATGGTTTTACATCTCAATCGATCACCAGAATCTTTGATCAGGTAAGCGTGGGTTATCACGGTTTTCCATCTCAATCGATCACCAGAATCTTGGATCAGAGCTGTGTTCACGTACCGGTTAGGCCAGATGGCCAGGCCATACAGGCATTTATCTTGTTGTCTGCCTCATGCCCTTTTCCCACCAGTTTACCAGTTGTCACCAAGTTTCGTGTTTATTTCTCCTCATAATGTGCCCACAAATCATGAATGTCTACTCCATCTAATCAATTTACGGTTTTCGTTCTCTTGTTTTCCGTCCTCCATAGTATTCCTTGCATTTTTCTAGAACCCACTTTTCCAGTGCCATTAGATGTATCTCAGCTTGCCTGCTTTTTGTCCATGTTTCACAGACACAGGACAGCGCAGGATGTAAACAGCACTACAAAACTCACTATAGACTCCAACAATATGACAACATATCGAGCCTGTGTCTTGTCTGTCTTAACTTGACTAACGCCATGCACCATGTAGGCTGGCTTTCCAAGCATAAAACATATCATCGTCATGTGTTATGCCAAAAAGCGTGGGCTGTCATCGTTCGCCGTGATCACACGATCACCAGTGTCAATTTTACGTTCAGTAAGTAGTTTGCCAATTGCTTCGTGGCGAATGAGTTAAAGATGCAGTTCATAATCCCGCAAACCCGCGTTTAAAACACAGCTGTGTTGGTTTTTTTTATGAAATGGTATGGGCGCCGGTCGTTCAGAAAGCAATGGCAAACTACTGAACGTAAACTTGCCCAGGAATCACGAACAGCCAAACAATTATCGGGTTGACTGCTACGTCCTGTAAACAATTTGCAACTTTTACCACCCACCCCCCCCCCCCCCCCACCAAAAAAAAAAAGAAGTTTGCCATTGCTTTCATTTAAAACAAAAATGCTGAATGTCCTTTGCAGGACGCTGCGATCAACACCAGGTTGATTTTCTAGTCAAATTTTGCATTCAGTAGTTTGCCATTGGTTTCTGAACGAGAAGTCAATATTTGACTCCAACTTCATGCCGGAGTGGGGGGTTGAACCTGTTGCCTCACCGTACGCTCTTACCATTGTTACAATCAACGCAAAGTGGTGTGCTGTGTGCGACTTATTTCGCAGCTGGTATGTCGGGATTGTGAAACTGTATTCCCTACCCCTAAGCCACAAACGCCTGTCTGTATGTGCTGGTCCTGTTTTAGAATAACCTCGTCACGTGTTCTGCTTGCAGTGACAACTCACTCACTCACTCACTCACTCACTCACTCACTCACTCACTCACCCACCCACCCACTCACTCACTCACTCACTCACTCACCAACCCACCCACCCACCCACTCACTCACTCACCCACCCACTCTTAATGTTAACACACGCTGGGATTTTTCGTGGCAACAGAGATAGCTCTGTGGCTAGGAAGCAAGTCTGACGACCCAATGGGCACAGATTCGAATTCGCATCAAAGCTCCCATGTCGAGCCAGTCTAAAATGAGTCCTGTGAAATGTTGCGAGAGGTAAAGGCCTCTAATATGATATTTACCGCATCTTCCAACTAATACCCAATCTTCTATACAAATATGGGTCCGGCACTTTATGATCGTGGCTACGCTAGCGAAGTTGATAGTTATCTGCACTAGCAATGGCGTAAGCACTGTAGGACATGGTTTCGACACCTGGGCTCGTTGCTTACCAAAGTGAGGGAAAGATTGGCCACCTATTTCCCCTTGCTCTCAGGCCTACAACATGTGGTGGCACTATTGTACCACAGACCCATAGCATGAAACTCATTGGGGGACAAGTTATTATTTGTTTTTTACGCTCGGAAATTAGTGAAGAACAGTATGGATTTGTGGAAGGAAAGGGCAAAAACAATGCAAATTTATACATTAGGGATGGGTTAATTAGAAGGGTTAATAGAGAAACAGAGATACATATATTTGTGCTTCATAGATTATATTAAGGCGTTCGATAAGTAAAATATGATGAATTGATTAAAATGATGTAAGATATCAGGATAAGAGTTGACAATGAAGTAAGCCAATATCAGCCTATTAAGAGAGGTGTGAGACAGGGATGTGTAATGTCTCCAGATCTGTTTTCCCTGTACAGTGAAAATATTTTCAGAAATATTGAAAATATGGAAGGAATCAACATTGGGGGACGATGCATCAATAACATTAGATATGCAGATGATACAGTCTTGATTGCAGACAATGAACAGGACCTGCAAAATTTAGTAGATGCGGTTGTTACACACAGTGAACAACAAGGGTTAGAATTAAATTGTAAAAAGACACAGATTATGGTCGTCACTAAGAAGAACGAAATACCACAGTGTAATATACAAGTAAATGGGAATATTCTTCAACAAGTGAATAGGTACAATTACCTCGGAACAGTAATAACATCTGATGGGAGATGCCTTGAAGAGATTAGAACAAGAATCGCCATGGCAAAAGTAGCCTTTAGCAAGATGAAAAACATACTGACCAATAAAAAGATGTCAATTGAAACGAGAAAAAGAGTGTTGAGATGCTACATAGAACCTGTACTTTTATATGGATGTGAAGCTTGGACAATGAGCAGCCAGGCTGAAAAACATCTGATGGCTGTAGAAATGTGGTTTCTGAGGAAAATGCAAAGAATACCATGGACAGCCAGAAAGACCAATGAACAAGTCCTTCAAGAAACAAATGAAGATCGTAAACTGATCAGAGACATTAGACGTAGACAGTCACAATTTTTTGGGCATGTTATGAGAAGAAATGATTTGGAGAACTTGGTGACAACTGGTAAGATCGAGGGGAACAGACCAAGGGGAAGACCTAGAAACAAGTATCTGGATGGCTTGGCCTTGTGGCATGGTCGAGACAAAAACACGGAACTGATCCACGACTCTGTTGATCGAGTGAGATGGCAGAACATGACCGCCCACGCTTACCGGCATGGCACATGATGGATGGATGGATCAGCATTGATAGGAAAGATTTAAGAAAAATAAAGAATATTTACTGGAACCAAGTAACAACAATTAAAATGGGAAATAAAGAGGGTAGTTACGAACAGGTAAAAGCTAGGAGTACGACAAGGGTGTGTCTTGTCACCAGATCTCTTCTCCATATATATATTTTTTGTTCGCACATCCTTTACAGGAAATCGCTGTTAACATCATAATCTTTCAGCTGATTGTTGATTTCTTGGCAAGATTACACTCAGTAGTTTGCCATTGCTTTCTGAGCGACCGGCTCACATACCCCGTAAGTTACCGACGCGGAGAGAACCGCTACCAATTTTCGCACACGTCACGTCACTCACGAGAGTATACTGAATTACGGAGAAAGTCGTGTAACGCCTAGACCAGGGAGACCGGCTTCTCCCTATATAGCGAAGTAATAATAAGAGAGATCAAAGAGATGCCAGGAATACTAGTTGGAGGTTATAATATAAATAATATACGCTATGCAGATGACACAGTATTGGTGACGGATAATTCAACAGACCTACAACAATTGTTGGACATTGTAGTAACAGAGAGTGCAAGGTAAAGGACTCTCCTTGAATATCAAGAAAACAGTAACAATGGTGATATCAAAGAAAATGTTGACACCAAAATGTGACATAGAAATGGAACGAAAGATTCTTAACCAAGTGGATAATTTAGATACCTAGGGGCATTTATAACATCAGATAGAAGATGTACAATCGAGATTAAGAGCATAATATGGCAAGCAAAAGCCGTATTTCAGAAAATGAAGAGTATCTTATGCAATAAGTCACTATCACTGAATGTAAGAAAAAAAGTGCTGACATGCTATGTAGAACCAGTTTTGCTGTATGGCAGCGAATCTTGGAATGTAAATGAACAAATTAAGAAGAAATTAGAAGCAACAGAGATGTGGTTTCTGATATGAATGTTGCGAATTTCTTGGACTGCCAGAGAAACTAACAAGACTGCTTGAGACAGGCTAATGAAACTAGAACATTATATACAGCAATAAGAAAGAGAAAAGCATGTTTCTTCGGTCATGTGATGAGAAGAGAGGCATTGGTTGGATTGAGACGATGAGAGCAGAGTTGATCCAAAAAAAAAAAAAACACCAAAGACCGAGATCTGTGGAGAGCTATGAACGCCTACGCCAGCTGGCAGGGCACTTGATGATGATGATGACGATTGTTTGTGTCTTCGTTATTCACATTCACTAGGGGATAACACTGTTTTGATACAACTATTAAACAAGAAAACAAAACAAAACAAAAAGCAGACAGCATTCTTTAGTCATGTGCTGGAAAGATATGCATTGGAGAACATCGTGACAACTATAAAGATCAATGGGAAAACATGCAGACGTAAACCAATAGAAATGATGCTGGATGGACTGAGGCTGTAGCATGGAGAGATATTATCAACAGAGTTGATCCACAACACCAAAGACCGAGATCTGTGGAGAAACATGAACACATACGCCAGTTGGCAGGGCATCTGATAATGATGATAATGATCGTCAAAAACCACTCACCCCGTGAAAGATTCTTCCGGGTCGATAGAATATGGAGGCGGAGGTCCGGATGACACGCTTGGATCTTGTAGTCTGCTGCGAAGATGTCTTTGGATATTTAAAAGGAAAAAAAAAAAACACGTAAGAATATATGTACGAGGGTCGGTCAATAAGTAATGCCTCCTATTTTTTTTATCTATGTAAATACTTTATGGGTTTGCAATTTATTAATTTAGCCGGATTCCTCATCCACTCGTCTACACTGTTTATCACTGCAAACCTGTTTCAGTCAATGCCTCTGCAACAGTAACGGTTTAAATATGGCCACCAAAGAAATTCGGTTAAAGCGACGTAATGTCATATAATTCCTCAATGATGAAGGCGAGACCCCGATTTGCACTCACGAACGTTTGAATATTGTTTACGGAGATTCAACAGTGGATGTTAGCACTGTCCGAGGTTGATTACGTTGTTGTGGCGAAGCTGGAGTAGAACAATCCTCACTTCCCAACGCAAAGCGGACTGGCCGTCCGTTAATCGCATTGACTTCACACAACATTCATCGATTTGATGCTACCGTGCACACACCTTTGTATAACACAGGTCTTTAATGATGGCCTGGGCACTACCTTTACTAATGGTCAACATGGAAAACAGTTCATGCAGTGTTACCCGACGGTCACCGCGAATGATGTCATCAACTCGAGGAATGTTGTGTATAGTCAATGCAGTTAACGTCCGCTTTGCGTCAGTCAATTGCTTTGCCAGTCCGCTTTGCGTCAGCCATTGAGGATTGAACTACTTCAGCTTCGTCACAACGACACACCCAACGTCGGACAGTGCTAACATTCACTGTTGAATCTCCATAAACAATACCCAACCTCGGACAGTGCTAACACCCACTGTTGAATCTCCATAAACAATACTCAAACGTTTGTGGATGCGAATCGGGGTCTCGCCTTCAGCATCGAGGAATACTACGACATTACTTTGCTCTAAACGAACTTTTTGGTGAGCAATTTAAACCGTTACTGTTGCGCAACTAGTGACTGAAACATGTTGGTAGTGATATACCGTGCAGAAGAGTGTTTGAGAAATTAATAAATTGTAAACCGATAAAGTATAACATATTTACATAGATAAAAAAAAATAGGTGGCATTGCTTACTGACCGTCCTTCGTATGTTAACCACTGGAAACGAGTAAGGCCATAGAAATAACATGAAAAATAACTGTGCAGCTATTGAACTATTATGCTATAAAATGACTGGGTATGGATTACGTGTTCTCTAAAGCAGTGTATATAGGTAAGTGTCTAGCGCCACATGCCCGATACGTCTCAAGGCGTGCACACAGGGGTCCTTTATTTATTTACTTCGGCGTCTATAGCTTAGGGATAGTGAGCGCCAGTGCAGGATTTACGTATAAGCTACACAAGCTATAGCTTGGGTCCCCCAAGACAGTGGGGGATCAAAAAAATGTCCGAGTGAGCAATTGTCAGATATGTATACTTAAATATACTGCAGCATTATTAGTCCCAATGCTGCACGTCCGGGAAGTCCCATACGCTTCACCCAATGATTTTAGCGCGTCTTTTCGAAGAACAAAGCGCTATTTGCCTAGGGTTTGCATTACCGATAACCGGTTATGCAAACCCTAGGGGGGATTCTCGGATTTCCCTGTGTTACTGAGGTACACTCGAGCATACGCTGACCTTTTGTAGTTCAAGTGAACCGGCAGACGATACAATATTTCTGACTTTTTATTTAGTATTTTCAGTGTGTTTCTTTGATAATTTGATTGTTGACATTATTTTGAACAGTGTGTTTTGTGTGTGTCCTTGCTGGAGTTACAATTCAGGTAAGTGCATTTTACACAAGTACGCACATAACCTAACTAACGCAAGAATATTTTCTACCGCATAAAATTTTTTTTTTACAATATTTTGATTTTTTTTTTAATTTGTTGGATAGTTGTGCATAATTAACATGGTTAGTACAGGTGTTGCATGCAATAATTTTTCTGTGATAGTATTTTAATTGAAAAAATAGAGAACATAGAGAACCTAGTTTCTATATTTTCAAGTCAAAATAACAGTAGACTTTGCATGATAACAATATTTTGTAAATAAACATTGGTAAAACGTATTCAAATTAATGACATATTGTCCTAAAAAGGTTTAAGTGCTAACACATTAGATACCATATTTAAAATTTATAGATAGGTCGATCCTGTGCAGACACCTGTAGCTGTAATTATATCATATATTTTTAACGTTGTTTTTTTGGTCAGTATAATAACAAATTGTAAGTTTAAAATATAAATATATTTGAAAGAACTGCACATTAAAAAACACATATATTTTGTTTTGATTGTATTAAATTAAGTATTAATGTATATTCAAAACAATGTTTTCCCGTGATGAATTTGAATAACGAAGACACAAACAATAGATTGCACGATTTATTGCCTGGCATATTTCGCTGCATCTCGTCAGGTACATACTGAAGAAATCACACAACTTACGTGAATTAATTAGATAAATCCTTCAATCTGAAATATACACATGATAGCACAGTAATGTCGATTGTCTACCACGGTAATTTTAAACTGACTAACATGTCTTTCTGCTTACACAAGGACGGCTTACGAAGGTTGATTAGTATAGCTTTAGCAAACTTTAACAATCGACTACTTTGTGTGTTGAACAACACACGGAAGGCACTGTCTCTTTCAACCACGTGACCACTCTCGAGCACATGTCTCCCGACCGATGAAGCCAGACTTTTCCGGTGTGTCGGCCTGCCTAGGCTACCATCTTCTGTGTGTAGTATCTTGTCCAACCAATTCGGAATATGTTCCGAAACCCTGCAATGTAACTGTCGCTCAGTTCTGCCTATGTAGATGGCCTCGCATCTGCATGTAAATTGGTAAATACAATTTGATTTGGCGTACAAAGCTACAGGTTCTTTTACTGCTGGGACTGGGATCGGTGTGTTTCTGTACCTGATGACTAGAGCTGCAGCACAGAATGTTCGCTCGACTGCTGTAGTGAGCCGGTCCCGCAGACGTTGCATTACGTCATCTCCTCGGAAGGTTAGCTGGATGAATACTTTGAGTTTAGGGACAGTGGTTACTTCTGATTTCAGTTTGGGCTGTTGGCAGTAAGTAAGTAGACACCTTGCAGTCTTGACAGACCAAAGTATGTGAGTGGAATGTGGCCAATATTCCAACACAATGTCTGGGCAGAGCTTCAGAGATCATGTGATGCCCAAACGACATGATTTCTCTCTCGGCCTAGTCTTGTGTATTCCAGAGGAATGGGTAACCAATACGTCTGGCACAAGGTAGGCTGCAGACGCTGGCGGCTCAGCGTCAATCCACCGAGACCTCACCACCACGAGCCGGTGGCGAGTTATGGCCAGACCCTGACACCCAAGGGACCCGGCTTAGAGGCGTTCAGCCATGTCCCACAGGTGAGGGCCTTGTACGAGCCCGGACCATGAGCGCGCGCACATCTGTCAATCACAAGTGTCCGGACCTGTGTAAAGCGTGCACTATATCTAGAAACGGCAACGCTTCGTTGTGTTCGTGTTCCATAGATAAATAGATGTTTATATGTGTCTCGTTCATTGTGGCCTGGAACGACGTTGCTTGTAGCTCGTCTGTGGTGATAATTAGAATATCGTCCACGTAACGACGGTAAAAGGCCAAGTTATTGATTTCTGAGGATCTCTTTTCTTCTAAGTGTGCCACAACTCGGCACAACACCGAATGGCGAGATGGCTAGCTGAAATTTTAAAGCCATTACGACAGTCCTTCGATCCAAGAACACTCGGGGATACATTCGAACTGGTGGAATTATTGGATACTATGGACATAAACAACAAACACATGGCATGCATGGATATTGCCTCTTTATTCACCAACGTTCCATTAGATGAGACCGTGAATATAATAAGCGAACGCATTAGAGACAAACAACTAAAACTAGGCATACCATCAGCTATTCTAGAGAGGCTATTAAAATTATGTACTGCCAACATACAATTCAACTTTCTAAACAAGTCATATCGCCAAATTGACGGAGTGGCCATGGGGAGCCCACTTGGACCTATACTAGCGGACATCTTCATGGCACACTTAGAAGAAAAGAGATCCTCAGAAATCAATAACTTGGCCTTTTACCGTCGTTACATGGACGATACACTAATTATCACCACAGACGAGCTTCAAGCAACGTCGTTCCAGGCCACAATGAACGAAACACATATAAACATCTCTTTATCTATGGAACACGAACACAACGAAGCGTTGCCGTTTCTAGATATCCTAATGAGACGTAGAGCAGACGGCACAATTCAAAGATCGGTGTACCGCAAAGAAACATGGACTGGCCAATACTTAAATTTTCAGAGCTTCGCACCTGTCCAGTACAAACGGGGCTTAGTACGGACCCTGTTTGACCGTGCTAGGAAGATATGCACCCAGGACACACTGACAGAGGAATTTAAAACTCTGAAGAATGCCTTAAACCTGAATGGGTACTCCACAGGATTTATAAAGCGCCACTGCCAACAGCCCAAACCGAAATCAGAAGTAACTACAGTCCCTAAACTCAAAGTATTCATCCAGCTAACCTTCCGAGGAGATGACGTAATGCAACGTCTGCGGGACCGGCTCACCACAGCAGTCGAGCGAACATTCTGTGCTGCAGCTCTAGTCATCAGGTACAGAAACACACCGATCCCAGTCCCAGCAGTAAAAGAACCTGTAGCTTTGTACGCCAAATCAAATTGTATTTACCAATTTACATGCAGATGCGCGGCCATCTACATAGGCAGAACTGAGCGACAGTTACATTGCAGGGTTTCGGAACATATTTTGAATTTGTTGGACAAGATACTACACACAGAAGATGGTAGCCTAGGCAGGCCGACACACCGGAAAAGTCTGGCTTCATCGGTTGGGAGACATGTGCTCGAGAGTGGTCACGTGGTTGAAAGAGACAGTGCCTTCCGTGTGTTGTTCAACACACAAAGTAGTCGATTGTTAACGTTTGCTGAAGCTATAATAATCAACCTTCGTAAGCCGTTCTTGTGCAAGCAGAAAGACATGTTAATCAGTTTAAAATTAACGTGGTAGACAATCGACATTACTGTGCGAACATGTGTATATTTCAGTTTGAAGGATTTATCTAATTAATTCACGTAAGTTTTGTGACTCAGCTATGTGCACATGTGGTTTGGCGTCGCAGACAGCAGAGCACATACTCCAGGATTTCCCAAACTACAACATATCCAGGCGAACCTTCTGGCCTAGAGAGACAACAGTGGAAGATAAACTCTATGGACCGCTGAATGAACTAAAAAAGACTGTTGGATTCATACAAGAGACAACATTGCAGTTATAAGCATATTTCAGGCGAACGAAAGAAGAAGAAGAAGAAGAAGAAGTATGTACCTGACGAGATGCAGCGAAATATGACAGGCAATAAATCGTGCAATCTATTGTTTGTGTCTTCGTTATTCAAATTCATCACGGGAAAACATTGTTTTGAAAACTGTTGTTATTATTTTATTACAAGGGAAATAAGTTCACTTAGGTTGAAGTCATTTTTCGGCTTTAGCAATCAAGGGGAACAATTATAGATTTCACTATACTTGTACTGATAGCTATTTTGCAAGAGAAGTATATGTTTATTTCTGTAAAAATTGTATTCACATTTTGGAGGGTATCAGTTGAATGTTACTATTATAAAGCTTTACACAATTTTGATTATTATTTAAATTTAAGACACTAAATCTTTGTGTAATATGTATTGTTTAGTAAATCATTTATGTCTTTGTCTGCTATGCCACGTCTGTCTAAACAGCAGATTGGTTTACTCTGGTTTCTCTTCACAACGTATAAATCATTCGCCTTCAAATATTACGAATTCGGATTTCATTGTTTGGCCTACATGGCCAATCACATAACATTACCTGACACAGACAGAGAAGAAGAACAATTAAAAGAAAATGGACTGCCTAAAGATACAGAGCAGTTCTGGCAAGGAGGCATGAAACATCCCCAATTTAAGGAGCTTGCTTCTTTTGCTCTTGCTTGCTTAATAACACCTATTAGCAATGCTGCAGTGGAGAGGATGTTCTCTCTTTTAACATGCATAAAAACCAAAGCAAGGAATAGACTTCAGCTGTCTCTCTTAGAAGCAATTATTAGAATTAGATATATTATTAGATAGTTTCTTAACAAAGATAGATAAGGGGCCTGATGAACCAAAAGCCTCTACCACAGTGAGTCAGTCACAGGATATTCACCCTATTCCTGATACAGAGCCTGGTACATCTAGTTGTATAGAATCTACTTCAACGAATGAAGCAACAAATATTAAGATTAATAAACCAGAGAGTAGTACAAGCACAGAAGATTCAGCATAAAAAAACAAACAGAATGATGTTGGGGTATGGGGTGATTTAAGTAAAGATGAGATTTTATACTGGGTAGAAAAAGGTCCGTCAGAATGCCAGCACTCAAATGGCTCATTTGAAAAGTCAAAGAAGCTTTTTGCAAACCAAGACAGATATTGCTCGAAAAGCTTGTTCTATCCCAAACGGGCAAATGGTGAAAAATATTGCAGAGAATGGTTAGTATATTCGCCAGCAACTGGTCGTGTATACTGTTTCGTGTGTAAACTCTTTTCAAATTCTTCTACACCATTATCATCCGATGGATTTTGTGATTGGCGCAACACCTATTTAGTTCAAAGTTATGAAAGCTCTGTAGATAATAGAACAGCTTCGGTAACATATCTTACAAGAAAACGTGGCTCAACAATTGTCTGCCAACTAGCAGAATAGATATATAATAAACGGCAGCACTGGAAAAATGTTCTTGAACGAGTTGTGGCAGTCATAATTACTATGGCAGAGCGTGGTTTACCTTTCAGAGGAGATAAGGAAACATTTGGTTCTCCTCACAATAGCAATTTCCTTGGATTACTCGAACTTATAGCAAAATTTGATCCTTTTCTAGCAAGCCATATACAAAAATTTAGGAATAAAAGATCAGGTGTCACATCTTATCTTTCTAAAACAATATGTGATGAATTTATCCAAATTATGGCACATAAAGTAAGAGACTCAATCGTGGATGATTTAAGAACTGCAGGGTACTTCAGTTTATCTGTAGATTCCACTCCAGACCGGTCCCATATTGATCAGCTCACTGTTATTGTGAGGTATGTTTCACCAGATGATGAGCTCCCTATTGAACGTTTTCTAACTTTCCTAGAGATGGGTAGCCACACAGGGGAAAGTATGGCTAAGATGGTGCACAACTATCTTACAAATGAGTGCAAAATAGATTTTAGTAAGTGTCGAGGCCAGTCATATGATAATGCTGCCAATATGTCTGGCAAATACAAGGGTATGCCAGAAATAATATTGAAGATTAACAAGTATGCTATGTATATTCCATGTGCTGGTCATTCCCTGAATCTTGTTGGTAGAGCAGCAGTAGACTGTTGTTTAGATGCAGTAAACATTTTTGGAATTGTTCAAGAAATATATAATTTCTTTTCATCATCTACACATAGATGGGCAGTACTGTTGTCATTCTTCAAAGATGATTCAAAAGTTCCAAAGTCTTTGTCAAAGACTAGATGGTAAGGACATTCAATGGCTACAAGTGCAATACTTGATAGTTATGATGGAATAATTTCTGCATTGCATCAGCTGCATATTGATACTACAGAGAAAGGCGAAACAAGATATCAAGCCATACATTTATGGTATTGTTATATTTGTGGAGTTACTTGCTGGATGAATTTCACAAGACTAGTCAATCACTGCAAGACCCCCAAATTAGTCTAGATGTATGTAGGAAATTGTATGCTTCACTTTCGGATTTTGTTAAATGTTCCAGGGATCTTTTCGATCATTTTGAAGAAGAAGCAAAGAAAAAATTGCCTGATGTTGATTACAAGAAAAGAAGATATAGAAGAAGCCATATCAATGATGATGAAGTTATTCTTTAGAGAACCTTGAGCCAAGAGACAAGTTCAGAATCAAAACATTTATACCTGTGATGGATGCATTAGAGTCAAGTCTGGCACAAAGGGCCTCAGTATACAATGATGCTGCAAAAATGTTTTCATTCTTAACAAAACTAGAAGCTACCGAAGAAGATATTCACGAAGGAGTTAGTGCTTTATGCCAAACATATCCTGAAGATGTGGACATGAATCTTGTAGGAGAAGTCAAGCATTTTCATCAATATGTTAGACATAGTCAAGCCCATAGTTCAGCGGAACAAGATAGTCTGACACATCAGGATCTGTATAGGGTAATATTTAACGATCGTGTCCAATCAGCATTCCCTAATGTAGAAGCAATTTTGAGATTGTTTCTTAGAATGATGGTTGCAAATTGCTCTGGAGAAAGATCTTTTTCTCAGCTGAAGAGGATAAAATATGAATTTAGAACAACAATGACTCAAGATAAATTATGTTCCCTCAGTCTCATGTGCATAGAAAGCGACAAACTACGCAGTTTACCATTTGATGATGTCATCAGTGACTTTGCTTGGCAAAGGC